>FQSS02000417.1:0-100210 GCA_900128795.2 Malbranchea cinnamomea
CCTAGATGGGTGGAGCGAGATGTGAGACCTATCAGTCTCAGACAATTGACCTTCTTTGGCCGTATTCTGACAGAAAATCGGCTGCTCAGCTCTGCAAACTATGTGCGCACGGAGCTTCCTACCAGGTCTGTCCTCTTCAGTCTTTTTCTATCTAGTGTGGGCTGCCGGATTACTCACGCATTTCGCTCTCACAGAATCGCCCACCGAATTCGGGACATGCAGAAGCTCCCGTACGTTGTTGTAACGAACCCACATCTTTCCCACGTCTACGAGCTCTACTATAAGGCCTTTGAACGATTTCGGAGCGTTCCCGAGATCAAATCCCTGGAGGACAACGACAGATACTGTGATATCCTGAGAAGGACACTTAAGGAACACTTGACGGTGATCCCCAATCTGGCAATGGGTGTCATAGAATGCCAGGACCTTGTCAAACCAGAGGAGATGGACCGGTTCATGAATACAATGTTACGTGCGGTATGAGACACCCTTATTTTCCTTCTTTGCCTTTCGTTTATTACCACTTGCAGCCCTCCCTTGAGCCTCCGTTTCTCAGTGACTAACGTTGTTTCATGTACGTGCAGAGGATTTCTCGTCGAGTTATTGCAGAGCAACATCTTGCCCTTACGGAAACCTTCAATTCCCCATGGCATTTCCGAAATTCCAAGGATCGATCAGACTTGAACGCCGATTTTGTAGGTGAAGTGTTCCTGAAATGTAATGCCAAAGAGGTTGTGCAACGATGCGGGAACATTGTACAAGATATGATGCGACAGACCCTAGCACCAGGTTGCAAAATTCCGGAAATTCAAGTTCGGGGCCACCTCGGAGCAACGTTTCCATACATCCTCAGCCACTTGGAGTACATTATTGGAGAACTACTCCGAAACTCAATCCAGGCGGTCACAGAGAAATACCATTCCTCTTCTAGGAATCCCCCTCCAATTGAAGCCCTAATTTGCGAAGCACCACAGCACGTCATTATCAGAATTTCTGATCAAGGAGGAGGCATTCCGCGCGACATCCTGCCGTATCTGTGGTCCTTCTGCAAGGGCCCTCGCACCCAATCACGTTTGCACAACTTGGGACAAGTTCCTACAATGGCTGCCACAATGCAAGAACTCAAAGTCTCTAACTGCTCCCCTCCGAACGAGAGCCAGGATTCTGCAACCAAGCAGTCGTCGTCATGGAGAGATAACTCGCTTGCCACTCTGACTTCAAGACCTCCGAATCTGCGGCTTGGAATGGGATTACCTATGAGTCGAGTTTATGCGGAATACTGGGCAGGCAGCTTAGAGTTACATAGCCTAGAGGGTTACGGCGTCGATGCTTTCCTGCAAATCTCGAAGCTGGGCAACAAGAATGAGCAAGTAACCACGAGAGCTTCAATAGATGCTGTCTAAACCCCATATCCGTTCCGTTGACCAGTGGATGGTTAGATCCTAGCTGGACTTGAAGGCACTTTATCATTTATGCATTCCCAGAAACAGGCTGTTAATTCTATGCCACGTCTGACTCACTTCCAGCCCGGTTCCCTGTGCTCAGGACCTTCCCCTGGGGTCAGGGTGGTTTCTAGCGCACTTTTAGGGACGCCTTCACCTTCCATTTTTGGCTGTCGCGCCTTCTTTTAGTTTTACAACTCGACGACCGTGGTTGTGGTCAAAAAAAAAAAACATCTTTTCAAGACTCCTGACTTGAATCATTGTGGTCCTATGCCTATAATAGCAGTATAACTTACTGTATTATAAAGGCGTTTCCTGCTACTTCAAAAGTAGCAGCAATTTTATCCGATCTTCTGAAGCTGAAAGTTCTTGCCAAAGCGTGGAGTGCTGTATCTGTATCAAGTTCATCGACTATCGCAGTGAAAGCCACAAGGACCATAAAGCATGATGGAGTTGCCCAAGGTGAGGAGCCTGGAAGACCTATCTTGGCTCAAGCTTCCACATACCTCTGCCGCTTCCGTTCAGGAGAGGACAATGACCACCCAAGGGGGGCAACATGTCAGTTTTCCCCTTCTCTGATCACGGTTACTTAATGCTCATTGCTCGAAGCTTCGCACCACTGGCAGTAGAACCACATCGCCAAATGCGACAGCGAACGATCAGCGACCCGAAGACCCCAAATCGGTCCACTGCGAACGGTCATTCCTGTTCGGTAATGAAAGTTGTATCAGTATTACTGGGTTCTCATTTCCAAAATACGATGGGATCGCCGATGTCTTTCGCCCACAGCTTTTTTGCTACGAAAGACGTGGCCAATCGTCCTTTCATGGTTCTACCCTTGACTTGCGTCGTCAAGCCCCGCAATTGGATCATGTTGACATCGTCAAGACTTGGAAAGGACTTTCTTCGGACAAGGCAGAAGAGCTTGTGTTTTGGGAGACTATATTCAGAGACGTTTTGGAGGACATGCTCCATGACGAGGTGCGGCTGCTTGATCGATATTCCGAGCGTCCAGGTTCGCCATATCGCCCTGGACAACTCAACCACAATGACGAAGAAGTGCAGTACTTCCCCGTCAATCTCATAGGGCTTGTTGCTAGTATGGTTCGTTTGTTTAGAAGGCAGGGTCGTCCATATCTTCGTTGGCTCGCTTCCACTGGTAATATTTTCACTGGTGTGGCACAGTTTGTCCAAACTCACGACTGCTTTACGTATGTACGGCCTGGGGTTGAAGGGCTTAGTGTCGGTCTAAGTCTCAAAAGATTGGAATCCAACGATATCCCCCCTGAGTTGCCTCTCGCTGAACTCTCCTGGGACCCGGATTATCTCAGTTTTGATGAAGTTGACTATTTGACTTCCGAAGGAGAAGAATTCCGTTTGCGACCGTTTTATAACTCTCCATCTCGTGCCTGGTTATCTTCCTCCTTTTCAGGTGACTATTGCGTTGAGTTTAGAACGTCTTCGGCGTGGTTACATTGGAATAACGAAGAGAGATGCTTTTCGGGAATTGTGCCTTTCTTCTCCGATCCAGAAGAGCGTTCTTTGCACACGGGCGCTGATATCATTAATCCGCATCCTCCAGATGCTAATGGCGGAATGTACGCGCTGCGGATCGTCCTGCTGGCTACATTGACAGACTTTTTCCCGGGAAACGTGCGCTATGAACAAACAGTTAGAGCAAGGATTACAATTAATGTACGCCCCAAGATACATCACGGTTTAGCAAACCTCGAAGGTGGTCAGCAGCCGGTCAACTTCAATCGTGATGTGATTTCATCCACACTTTCGCTGAAACCCCTCTCCGATTTAAAGTGGCCTGAAACAATTTATCGGGACCTATACCTAGGCCTCGGAGGATCTTGGAAATTCGGAACAAGTTCCAGCCAGGCAGTTGTAGGCCACGGCAGTAACCACGTTGCTGATTTGGATTTCTTGAAAAGCTCATTAAGATCGTCGGCGTGGGCTGCCGTCAATGAAGCTCCTACACCGCCCGCTGATGATCTGCAAGTACTTCCCTTGCGGTATTGCGCTGAAAAGCGCCGCCGACTCTGCCAGAATGGTTTTGCAGGAGCACCTCAGGATGACCCTAACGAATGCCCTGAGCCAGGCAAGTCTCAGAGGTTGGACGAGGTGTTTCATGGTTTGATGAAACCAAATACGGCTACACCGCCACGTCGTCAATGTTTGAAGGGGCCAGGGGCGAGAAACGCAGTGCGTATGTCTCCTGAATCAGTGGAAGGGTCTACTGCATCAGGATCGTCGTCAGTCAGACGTCGCTGCGATTCTGGATTCGCCGAAAAAGTGACCACGGATGTGGGTGGACAAAAGAACCATACGCAGGAGCATCCTCATGAAAAAAGTGATGAGGTCAACTCAAGCTTTGATAGTCCGTGCTCAAAGAATACAACGGGAGTTTCGGCTTCAACCTCGCTCGCACATTGGCAAGAAGCACAGTACGCAGTGAACGTGACCGCTGGCATTCATGATGCAGTATGCTTGATGCATGGAACAGTCACTCCTCCGTCTCATCTTGCGCCTATTCCCAGACGAGAGCGAGAGGCCAGCACTCCCACGCAATTCATGAGTGCTTCGATTGTTACGTCTCGCGCGCATTCTCCAAAACTACACAGGGACAGTTCTTTCCTGATTCGCCAGAGAGATCGTGCGCAATTTGTCCAGATGCTACGTGATTTCCACGAACAACAATATTCCCGTGCGCAATATGTCTGTACAGAGAGCGATGCCGAGGACATCTTTTTACCCACGCCAGATGAGTCGGCGCTTTATGGAGGAAGGACTCCGTCTCCTACTGATTCGGGGTATGGCTGTAGCCTCGACAGCGACACTGCTGCTGTTGCCATTGCTGTTGATGATTGCACAGGCAACGACATCGACAATGGTGCTCCGCTGCCTAAGTCGGATGAAGTGGACGATGTGTTCCTCTAATTGGACCCCCAGGACTACTGGAATTTCAATTTGGTGGGAGGCCAGTATGCATCAATTGTGGATCAATAATACGTACAATCCTTGTGACAGCCAGTGGACCGGGCGCGACATTCGTTCTTTTTCGCTCATATATCTAAATACCCAGCGATATTAGCTCCGCGTGCGAGAATATGGGACTTCTCCACAAGCCTCAAGAAAAGTCACTATCTTCTTTGGTCGAATCCTTGTGAATACGTAGCCCTTATGTGGGAATATGTGTTTTTATCGGATGCATGTTTAGGGCGGTCTTCGTTGAATCGTAGCACCTTCTGGTGCACTCAGCCACAGCAGACGTTGTACCTAGTGAGTAGCCAGCATAGCGCCTGAGATCATGCGCTTTTCTTATCCGACCAGAATGAATCCAACTATCAGTTCCGACAAGAGTCTTTCCCGTCGTTGAAATCTCTTCCGGACAGTTCTGGCTTTAGCCAGGGACGTAGCTTCTCTGATGATGTCACGGGCAGGCTTTGGGGACATTTGAGGCAAGCGCAAGAGACACGCAACACGACACTTCTCGCATTGGAGACAATGGCCGACTTTCGACTGTTTTTCTCTTTCTTCTCTTCTAGGTCCCGCCCGCGTTGAATGTCGTCGTGCTGGCTTGGAAGCAGGCTCCCATTGTATAGTACTCGATCTATATTCGTACAACTCTACATTCCTTAGCGATCTCTATCGACCTTCTATTTCACCCACAACTGGAACTCTGGCTTCCACCACAATGGCAGACGGCTGTGCTGCTTGCATCCTCATTGTCATCACTTTGTTCCGTATGAATTCTCTCCGCGTTGACCTCTGAGACCCGATCTTCCTGTCTGGCAAATTGAGATTTCAGAATCTGATGGGCAGGCTGACCTGGATGACCTAACTACTCTTTCTAAATTTAAACAGTTCCGCCTGCCGGAGTCTTCTTCATTAGTGGTTGCAGTCCCGATTTCTTCATCAACATCTGCCTTACGCTCCTAGGGTGAGTCTCCCGTCAAGATAGGCCTGCTGTTGTGATCGCACAGAGGCTTTGCCTGCTCACGTGGACATTCGCCATATGCTACGACAGATATCTCCCAGGCCACATCCATGCCTTCTATTGCGAATACGTTTACTACGATCGTCGAGCAAGAGGTCGCACGGGCCGTCTCGCGACCAGGCCTGCACCAGGAATATTCTCCAAACGTATCCAGAATGGAGGGGAGACGGAAATCCCAAGGGATTACAACTACAATTACTCCCCTGCCCCTCCCCTTCAGACTGGACATGCGCCTAATACTTCCATGCAGGGTCAAGTTCCCGAAACAGTAGCAGGCCCGAGGTACTACTAGTCAGTTAGCGAGATTCCGTGATGAGGCGTCACTGCCTTTAACGTGAATGGTCGGTGGCTTTGGGTGTTGGGTTTGGTGATTCGGCGTTCCATAATTTTGCGGGTTGACCTACGGCGACGTCTTTCTGGGCCTTTGCGTCGGACTTTGAGTGGAGAGCGCGAGGACTTGGTGGCATATCCATGTGGATGCTTCTTTGGCACGTACGGCGTTGATTGGGATGGTGGACCACTCCATGCTTACAGTTACGAGTCTTTCCTATGTTTACAGCTCCCCTTGGCTGGTCCTCAGCTGGCGGTTGATGGACACTTGGGTTGCAGGGATGCTCTCCTCGAGACACGTGTCTCGCAGCGTTGATCATCATTAGTATCAATAGGATATAAAAATGATATACATATCCATGAGTCTAAGTGGGTTGCTTCCCGTAAACTTAACGCTTCCAGATGTACGTAGCTGGGGCATGATAAAACCCAAGACAGGTAAGTAAACGGTATTATAAAAGGCCAGCTACAAAACGTCACTTTCGTAAAAGCCAGATTATGTCGTAGAGCTTGAGCTCTCGGCCTTATTGCCCTTGAGGGCAGGGAAAGCGAACATGCTACTTCTTCCTGCGTTTCCACCCGTAACAACTCTGAAGCCAAAAAGGCTTCCCAGGTTATTCGCAACGTTAGCACCCGGGCTCCATTGCAACGCACCGATCCAGGGCTGCACGTTCCATCCAACGACTAGGCTCACGTTCTGCTTCTCCGCGAGACGACCCGTGATGTCTGTGATCTGATACTTGGACTTCTGGTCTCGCAGTTTCAAGATTCCTGGTTTTCCGTTCTTGGACGAGGAATTTCTTTTGTTGCTGTTATTGCTCGGCCTTTTTGACCGTGAAGACGACGCGAATGAGGAAGAGGATGATGAAGGGAAGAAGCGGGATTTAAGGGACGAGAAGGAGAAAGGGGAGACGGGCGCGGGGATAATCGTATCCCAGATTATCGACTCGGTGAAATTGGTTCCGGTAGCCTGCGCATTTGGGGACGAGGAGGAAGGGTACGTTGCGAGGACATAGACGAAGAGTTGTTTCGTGTTCCAATTGAAGAGGGACGAGAGGTCTGATGATGTTGAGATTAGCTCAAGTTGAGAGTACACACGTGAATGTATAAATTGGTTATACACGTCATTCTGGGCAAGGAAATACTGGTGATACGTACCGGCATCTAGATCGAATTTGATCTGCGCGTACTCTTCGCGTTTGCTCGAGTAGTAGTGAGGACGGCCTTTGACTCTATCATATTTAGATTTGGCATTAGCTGACGTATACGGAGGCTGTTGTGGTTGATTTCGACCCAATTGAGACCCCTTCCCGGTACTTCACGTATAAGCTCACGGGATATATAGAGGAGGACAGAACATACACTTGCACATTTGTCAACGCAACGCTGGAAACCGGCTCCGCGGGGTGGAGGGTCACAGACAAAGCTGTCAGCAAGCCCAGAACAAAAGCGACGGTTGTGAAGAACCCAAAGACACTCTGGGCCCGATTGAGAGCCGAGTGCATCTTTGCCGTAATAAGAGACTAAGAGCGCGCTTATTTCACTATCATTTAGATGTGGTTACATGGAGGAATCGACGCTTTTACGTGCCACGCTGCGCTTGAACAGGCCAGATAGCTCTGTTCCAGGAGGATACTGCCCATGTTCACCGCCAGGCTCTTCCTCGAGACGGATTAACTACTGGACCGATGAAGCCAAAAGTACGTTATCTTCAACACTCGTCTCAAGAAAACAATCTCAATAGAATGTTTCTCTGGACACATGCTTCAGAAGTAATAGTATATCTACCATGAAGATTACTGTACAGTGAATCGAAGACTATGAGCAATCATGTCGATTATACATCTCTAGGGATCCCATGCACTTCGTCAACAAGCCCTTTTACCTTTTTATGCCGCTAAAAATGCCAAACAAAAGCGAGGACAGAAAAGCTCATTGAACGCCAGGTCAGTGTATCATGTATATGAATATTGTACTCCTCAATGCAGCATATAATGCTCGAAGATACTCAATACCCGATAACACGGACTCCTTTGACTTGTTTCGCAGTTAGGTTGGAGTTTGTGGTTGAGATTGTTGCACGACTCTTGTTAAAACTCGAGGCATCTGGGAGAAGTTTCTGAAATAGAGGGAACGGAATCCTGATTCGGATCAGGATGCTTCCTCTCTGTGGGGGCGTTGATCATCTCCCTTAGCTCATCGATGAACTTGCGATGGTCATGTTCGTCATCCGAGCGGACAATCTCACGTTTGTCAACAACAGCTACGGGGGAAATACTTCGCTGGATGTCAGGGTCATCGTGATGATTGGGAAGAGGGGTTGAGTGGGTTGGAGTCGTAGGCTGCTGAGTAAGTTCTGCTGTGTTAGGTGGCTCTTTGCGAGCCCCGTTCGGGGTTTCATGTTGTGATTTTGGTTCGTTAGACGATGACCTTTCCGGTTCCGGTGACTTTGGTTGTGGTGTGTTCATAGCAGGCTCGTCCGGTACCAGAAGGATGTGCAGTGGTTTGGTATCAACCATTCGCCCTTTTTCACTCTTATCTGAATTGGAACCATACTGCTCCTCGTACAAATCAAGAAGAAACTGGTGAAGACGTCGACGAAAGACTCCAGATTTCATCCTTGGCCAATCGACATCCTCCTTCATCTCCCTCCTGAGCAGCTTTGTAACAAAATCGTCCGGATCTTGGATGAACTTCTCGAGATATGCTAAGAGGTATAAACCACAATCAGAGAAATTGGGCTGTAGAGGAATACCTCTTGCCGTCATGCCCTTGATGATTTTGCTATCAAAGGTAATAGAGCGCTTTGACTTCGCTTCTTCTTCAAGGTAATCCTTAAGGATTCTCACTGTATGTGATCTCTGGCATCCTAACGAATCGAACGTGAGAATGACAGGTTGTCTGGGATCATATTTTTGCACAGGAGGTCGCGGTTTCTTAGTTCGCTTCCTATTCAGCTTGAGATTTTCACTCTTCGTAGTGGCCTCTTCCTCTCTTCCGTGTTCTTCAGTCGGCGCCTCTTCTTTGGATTCGGTGTGTTTGAACACCATTGGTATTGTGGGGGAGCTGTGTTTCTGATTTTCAAGTTCGTCGGGCCAATCTTCCTGCTCTTGCGAAGTCCGATACTCGCGAGGGGAGGCTGGAGCTGGATCCGACAAGGTCATTAAACTGAAAGATTCACGGAGCCTGTCGCTCTTACCACTCTCCACGGATGTTTCGGCGGCACTATCACCAACAATATCGCGATTTTGACTGACAGTAGTCAACGGTGGACGAACGTCTTGCGGCACACCTTTCTGTGAATCGTCTTCCTGAGTGCATTCAATTGATTCTCCTTCCGTGATCATACGGATTAGATTGGGTAGGTTGCAAATGATTGCAATGTACCAGTGGGCGCTTTCGTTGATCGGGATAACGACGTAGTCGTAACTGAAGAGATCCACAGATCGTGTCCATTTGGCAACTCCCTGATAGTTGATCCCTCTCGTGCCCTTAGGCTTATTCGTTAAACTGGCAAAGAAGTACGAGTTGAAGAAATACACCTTTGTGGCCAATTCTGGGTTCGCACGCTCAAGGTGATGCTCAAGAAACCGGATATAGAAGCCAATGAGGTTGTCGTTAAGAAACTCGTCATCACGAAGTCGAGCCAGGTCTTGGGCTTCTACTTCAGCTTTTTTCTTGCCAACTTTAGGATACACCAAGGGCCTGTTTCCATGTAAGCAAATTGTCAACCGTATAAATCAAACTTAAACAGTGAGAGTTTCTCACCTTGTCCACTTGCCGTCTTGATCCTTAGGCGAAGATGTAGACGTAGGAGGATCCTCTTTATCACTGAGTAAAGGAAGTTGGCTGTCATTGCACTTGAACATTCTCAGGATAGGAATACATACCTGTCTAAGATGTAATTTTGCAGCTTGGCTTGCGAGCGTGTTTGGCGCAATGTGGCAGTGGGCCTGTGAGTTTTGACGGGGATATCAACACCTGCATCTGACTTCGCTGGGCTAGGATGAGCATGATTAAGGACACCTGATGACTCGTCCCGCTGAGAAAAATTCCTCTGGTTGACTTCGTTGCCTGCCTTGGGTTTCTCTGTGGGAACACGGTCTAACATATCGTTCCCATTCTGGAGACTCTCACTTAGCTTCAGGCGCTTGGGTTTTGGTGGACGAGGTGAAGCACGTTTATCCATCTCTAACTCCCTCGTTTCCTGCTTTGCGGCGGGGGGTGACGGCTGGTCCTCGGCCATTGCGCGCGAGAACATGCGATCCATCCATGCCCTACAAGGAAAGAAATGGGGTCAGTACAGTTGAATTTAGACTTGTGCAGTTTTATACGTACTTTTCGCATGATATTCGTTTTGCATTGCTCGTTTGAAAAATGGTTCTTGAGAAGGAGCAGTAACCCTCGTCGTTCGCAAACTCTATGTCGACGCAGTTACGGTATGACCCGTGAGACTTTGGGTACATAAGACGAATTTTCCTGTTCCCTGGATCATCATTATGAAATATTCTATTGATTTTGGTGACGTCAAATTCTCTCAACGTCGAACCTTTGGGCAATCTGACGAGAAAAGTCTTGCCATCTTCGCTCAGGACGAGCTCCAACGGCTGATTCGACTTGGAACTATCCGATCGAAACATGTGAATGGCGAAAATCTGTCCTGTTGGCAGTTCCTTATGGACGTTTGTCCGTTGGCCGCTATTTCGACTCCTTTTTCCGAAAACGGGAGAAAATAGAGTGGGTATGATATCACTTGGGGACGCCTGCCTTTTCACTTCGGCTCGTGATCTCCAGAAATCATCCATGGTCCTACCACCTTGGAGTTCATCTGGGCTTTCTCTACCAGTGATGTCACGACGCTCATCGGCGCCAGAGACAGATTGATCACACGGAGGAGAAGAGCCTCTTTTTCTGTCACTAGGCGAACGTGGAATTACCACAGAATCCATATAATGAACCCCTGGCTGAGATCCCATAAAACGCTCCGGCCTCTCACGATTGATCCGCTCTTCCCGGGCATGTCTAGTAAATAGGTCGACTTCCACATCAGAGCTTCCTCGCCTGCGCCCAGACCTAGTTTGTCGCGTTTTTGGGGGAACCGTAGGTGGCCTTATAGCTCCCTCAACCTCCCAATATTCACTCGTTTTTGAAGACACCCTTGGGCTTTCCAAACCATGACTCACGGTAGAAGACGGACAACGCGGTCTGCGAGAATCTGCAGGAGTTTGCGTGACTTGAGATGCTGTGACCGGCACCGGAGAATTGTCCTCGTCGACTATTTCTATGACACTGGCAGAATGGGCAGGGATGCCAAGCTTTTGCTTCTTGCGTCGGTGCTCGAAACTGTTTTTATCGGTCTGGGCCCTGCCAACGGCCGATCGTGAAGCGTAGATTTGATGATTTGGCTTATTCAGTGAGCTGCTTATCGTAGGTCTCTCATCAATGGTGTTCCACGGCCTGAACTGCCCCAGATTCTATGATTTATAGACCTAGTTAGCTCCCGTCTAGCTTCATAACCACTTTATGCTAATCGTACCGCTCCAATCTTTGACCTCTGCAGGGAGGCACCAGGGAGTATGGCCACACCTTTGGGGTCCGGCCTGTGGTTCAAATCATCAGCTACCCGGGTGCCACACATATTCGTGAATTTTTAATTACGTACCGGGACGAACTCCCCAGAAGTCGTTCCTCCTCCCCTCTATCCCGCTGTTCGTTCTTCGTTAATGGTCGACTGCAAGATATAGCAGTCAGCTCCAAAACGGTTGCGTCCGAATGTAACTGTGAAGGGCGAGTTCTTACGCATTTTTGCGTCCAGCCGCCTGTCCCCATAAGTTTCCGAATGCGAGAGCTCCGGATGAATTCTGTAAAAAATTCTCCGACAAGTTAGTCAAGGGACGGATAAAAGTAGCTGATATGAGAAGGTAGGAGTGGGGTTCGGAGTTGGGGTGCAAGCAAAGGCAGGAGGATATCGAGACTGGAGGCCCGTTTTGCGGTCACAATGCAGGAGTATTCATACGCCAGATTTGTTCAGTAAGTCACCGAATTTATGGCGTACACGACCATCATTTGTTCCGGACATCAGTTCAGAAGCGCGACCAAGCCCGGAGTCATCCGTTGGGGGCAATCCACGTTCTGTTGTTGAATCTGATCGGAAGCTGTGTCCTGTGAGAACAGTATGTAATCTGCAGTCATCGGGGCAAAGGAACGGAAAACTGTCTGCGTTTTATCAGGGCGAATAATGGCGAGCAAAGTAGCTCTTCATCTGTTCGGAGAAAGGCAGTAGTGAAACGGTGACCAAGGACAAAAGACTAGCAAATGTGTGGTTGTGCCTCAAAAAAGACCAGATGATTTCATTCACTGACTACGGCAAGGTTTCCCCACGCCACAAGCCAGTGCCTCCAGCATCTTAACATCTACACCATCGTAACTGCACTTGAATTTAACTACACAAACGAGGTCTTTCTGGAATATTTTTCATGAATTCTGATTTCTCTATGATGATATGGGACAATTCACTCCTGTGCCCTCCGGTTCCTCTCGAGTTTCACAAGACATCAAACAAGTAACGAAGAGACTTGATGCAAACCCTGGTATAAACCGAGCTCCTATCAAAGGCCTAAAGACCACCAACACGGAAAAAAAAAAGAAAAAGAAAAAGAAAAAGGCCCATAACGGAAACTGGGGGTAATGATAAAGGGGACATTGAAGGCCAGATCGTCACACAGTAAAGGAAACCAAGTGGAAACCGCCATGACTCAGACACGGAGAACACCGGGTTGATAGTATACATTCGTTCAAACAGAGAAAACCCATCCTTCAAAATGCAGTGGATTTGTTATCTTTGCTGTGGGAATTGTCATTAATAATCCCTCGCCGACGATCATGATGTCCGGCGTTAGCTGCTGCCTTTTCCTGCCGGGCTTGGTCTACAGCAGCCCTCTGTGCAATGCTGTCGTCATGGCTTTTCCACACAATATTGGTATCAGGAGGAAAGTTCAATAATCGTTTCATAGTTTCCCTGACAAGGAAGAGCATCAGCCGATGTTGACAAAATGGGAATGGCTTGGCTGCAATCTTACCGTATTTTGATATTTCGACCTCCATCAATCTTTGTCCAAATACTCAAAACATCTTCACCACTGCGTACACTCAGCACGGCTCCACAAACCTCATCACTGGCCTCGGCGAACTGGTCACCGATCATGGCGAGAAGAAGATCCTCCCAGTAACGATCAGCTACACCTTTCTTCAACCGAACAACCCACTTTCCTCCCTTTTTATTCGCCTCATCCTCCCATACCGGACGAATCCCTTTCTTAAATATGTGATAATCGGACACCGTAGGGAGAAGCGAAGGGCGCTTTAGGTGTGAATAGACCGCCCAAAAGCTTTCAACTGACGATATGGATGCAATGGCGACAGTAGATTTCTCATAGTCCGAGTACTTCGGGGTGGGTGGCCGATACCAGACCACCCAGGTGCATCTAATGGGATGCTCTTTGGGCGCAGGCGTATTATTCAGAGAGAAGGACGAGTTTTTCGATTTCACGCTATGAGCACCCTCCCCTTGGCCGTCTTTCTTTTCGCCGGAGGACTTTGACGTATTGGGGTCGGAGGTCTTGGCGGCTTTCGTCGACGATCCAAAGGAGGCAAACGCGCCTGAACCGAGACCAAAGGCGGACGAGGCATTTGCAGAGGGAGAGGGAACGTTAGGTGAGAGAGGGGAGATTGCGTTAAAGGGATTGGAGCGACCCAAAGAGCCGTCGAACCGTTTGGAGGAGCGCGGGGAATCGGACCGAATGTTATTGCTGTCTTTGTGGTCAGATCCTGATGTGGATAAAGAAAGTTTGCTACGCAGAAGACTTTCATCAGTCCCCGAATCATATCTCAGATGGTTCGAAGACGGGATTTGACAGCTTGCACTTACTTGGATTTCCGAGTCCAAAGGTTTGCGTTCTCCATTGGCAGACGAGTCTATCGTAATACAACGCTGATGGTCATAAAAAAGCAGATGCTGCAGCGGAACTTATCTACGGCGAAGAGGACAAAAGAAAAATGGTGCGGTAATATCGACAACGCAGGAAGGGGTTTACAGTGGTATAAGCAAGATATAGATGAGGAGATTAAGTGAAGTGGTGAGAAGGGAATCGGATTTTTCTGGTGGAATTTTGCTTGGAGAACTGATGGAGTGGAGTATCTCTTGCTTGCTTTGAAAGTCGAGCTTGCCGCCGCCTGGGAGGATGTTTATCCGCGCGGTTACGTCCAGCGTCTATCTGAGGCGAGCGTCTAACGCTAAACCGCTTCGGGCTGGCTCTTCAAAATTTCTTCACACCAGGACATGGACACGCCATTGTCGGAGGCGAATAGTGTAATTTGCTCTCTCCAAAGTAGTTCGTCAATGTCTGCTCTGTTCTTTTCCCGCGCGCAGGAATTGATTTTTGATCAGACAGTTTATATTATCATAAAAAACAGAGCACACGTTTTTCGTAGTACTGAGTGAATTTCCATCAGCCTTGAGAGCGTGGGCATACGTGACCAAAAAATGTGCCAAGGAGACGCAGTTTGAGCGCTATAATTGTCCAGCATTCTATACCTATCTTTTGGGTACTTCCCATTTCGAATTGGATTTCAGTTCTGCAAAATTCGAGATCATCGTGGTCGACTCTCCTATAGTATTTTGCTTGGATAGTGCTGGAATCCTTACACCCTATTTCGTCAGCGAACGAGTTGAACTGTCCCTCATTCACGCCCCTGGAAGTGTAGAGAAATAATGAAAAAGGAAACAGAAGGTCCATTTCCTGGAAACACAGCTTCATCGCAAAACATGCTATATCTGACATGCTAGTAACGTGGCCGTTGAAAAACTGAGGTATGCCTCACCGGAAAGGCGATGGAGAACGGGGCTGGAGGAAGTCCCGGGCAATCGATCGATCAGCCCACTTTGTCACATCCATCATTTTCTCGGTATTCGTCCGTGTGATGCCACAGAAGCTTCACCAAGTGTAACTTGGCAAAAGTCCCAAGGTGCCGGAGGACCCAACATGCGAGGTTCACTAAGAAAAAGTAAAAATCCTGAAAGGCAGTATCTCTTTGCCTGCATCGGGGAGCATGGAAAGCAAATTTTCAGAAACATTCGAACTGTGGGCTGATAGCGATATTATGCGAGGATGTTATCGTTTAGTAGGAAAAAGGTACATCCCGCAATGGTTTCTTTGTCATTCGGACTTGCTTCCAAGTTCACACGCACGGTTCCTTCATGCGCATCGGCCGCGATCCTCGACGACTTCAATCATGATTTGTGAGAAATCATCTGTCTCAAAAATTGGGGTCCATGGCACCGGTACCTCTTGTCACCCAGGCGGCCTGCCCTTAGGGAATAAATCAAATGCAAACGCAAAAGATGTTGTGACATTTGGACGCCCTCGACAAATATAGATATGATTGACCTGCACCGTTAGGCGTTTCCATATCACGCAATCGGTCAGGCCTTTTTACCTTGTGGACACGAAATGGGCGTAACTGGCCTCTACTAACCATCGTCGTTGTCGATGGGTCAACATAGAGTACTCCAAAAATAGGCAGGAGAATCTCACGAAGAGACGCACAAAAGAAGACATTTGACGCCTGAAATGAATGACATGATCGAAAACGCTATCGCTTTCTTGCAGCACCCAAGGTTAAACATCGACACCGGAAATTTGTTGCACAATGTAGATTGAAGCAAGGCAAACAATGGCAAACTCATTCTTCACACTGCTCTATCCATGCATCAGCTGTGTCGCAAAAAGCACAGTTGACCGTAATAGCTCTCGAAAGACAAACAACTCGAGCTCTCCATCCAGCGATGTCCACATTGTCATCACTAGCGGTAATCACAAACAGATACTGCGTACTGGCCCTACTCGAGTCAACAAAGGAGTAGGCAGTATTTCTCCTGTTTTGAAGACGGGCGCACAGTGAGTCGAGCTGCTCCACTCCAGATTTATCGGACGGCCGCTTCAGGCGGAGATCGGATCGTAGCCGCTCAGGCTCGCCTTTTAAAGTTAATTATAAGGAAAGGTCGCGATAGGAGAGACACCGCTGGAGCATGACCAAAAAACCGCGTCGATACTGGAATCAATTCCGCTTTCCCAAACGGGATGTTGGTCAAGGAACGACCAACCAATAAGGTTCGGAAGATGGCGGGGGGCGCTTCAATGTGCGACGTCCAAAGGAGGAAAGGTGCCCCGGCAGCAGGATCCACCAGCAACGACATCTGATCATGATAGGTGGAGCGCTCCTTCTCGACGATCCATTGTCGATGATGGCTTGATTCCCTCCGAGTAAATATTATTATTATTAGTATTATTATCATTGTTAATCCACTACAAAGATCTCCGCCGTGATCGGTTGTGCTTGGCTCCTACCAGATTGCGTGTCGACTTGTCGACCTGCGGAGACAAATGCCGACATATTCGACTGTCCGTTGTGTAGGCTATGCATGCAATGACTTGCAAGGGTTTGAAACTTCAGGGCATACATGCCGCCTGAGGGAATGTACCTAGGATATAGGAGTACTTGGTACATCAGTATGAAGGTAGGATTCCATGCCTCAATGGCGTTATCTCCAGCTCTGCGCAATATAGATTGATCCTGTACCAGGGAAAGAAATGCCATTTTGTTTCAGTGGGTGATGCCTGTATCCGTTGTCGCAAAACATGGAATGGCCGACCAGGTTGTGGTCGCTGGTTCACCAGCCTCGCTGCCAGTGTTTAAAACCAGCTCTTTTGCTGACCAAGAATATTTACAGTAACTAACTAACTAACTTTGTTAGGGCTTGTATTATTAACTTGGATTGGAATCACTCATTTCTTCAATCTTGCGGTCTTACCCGCGGCATGCTTCACGGCAAACGTCACAAGTAGGACTGTGCTTCGGATGTGCGGCTGCAGTGCATGGCTGAAATATGGAAAAATCCGACGGAAGCGCAACTTCTGCGCTCCCGTTGGACAAGCCCGTTGATCGAGAGACGTTGGAAGATCCTCGTTTGGGCTGAAGCCTGAAGCAGCTTAGTGCAGGGAATGTCAATTCTCACGATGATGAAGCATTCGCCCCTCCCATTCACCTGTTCGGGGCAGTGATAGGGAGCGTTTTCCAGTTCTCGAAGTTGAAATTGCTGAGTCGTCCTGGAGGGCCGAAGAGAGTGTAACATTTATGCAACGTGGCTCTGCAGCACAGCTGCGAACGCAATGTGAAGAGGCCACAGCAGAGCCCACGAAAGTGCAAAACGAAGACCTACTTCTGTACATCCTCGAGGACCAAGTAGGGGGCGAGTGGATTGCAAGGAGGACTGACAGCATATCCAGTGGCATCAGTACGGAGTACAAATTGGGAATCTAGTGTGGAACAAGGTAAACCAACGCGTCCTTGACCCGCTATTGACGTTGATGCACTCGTAGGAAACTCCGCACCTTTGCTAAGCAGATACAACTTTATCGTGAAAAGAGAATTGCCAACGGCCATGTATTCAAAGCTGGATTTCAGTGCGTTCACCAAGTCGTGCCACCCGGGTACCGCGGTAAAGCTGCCACAAGAGTCGCCTGAGAAATTTGAAATGACGTTCAGCATTCCTCAATGCAGTCGCCGGAAGGCAGTATCGGCGTCAGGGAAAGTACCCAGCAGTGGAAAGCGTGCAAAAATCTCATCGACATGGGACCGACGATCCCAAACAAGACGAGGGGAAAAAGAAATTACAGTAAAATAAATAACGAGTCAATCATCGCTTTTTCCGAAGACCCACCATCCGACTGCAGGAAGCTTCTGTGCTAAGGCTGGAGTGAGCTTAATTGCAAAGAGTTTAGAGGGTTACCCCTGCACAGTAAAGTACTGCCTATCTGGGTATGTCGATATCTTGCTCAGTGGTTGCTAGCTACGCCAAGCCTGGTACATTAAATGTCCGGCTAGGGTCGCAGTAGGCTGAGATATATAACTGGGAGAGGTACCTGAAAAGCCTCGCCTGAAGAAGGGAACAGGCGAGTTGAAATAATACGACGTCATCTCGTGAACCTTAAGGGTTGAAACGTTGATTTGTGCATTATTGTCTGATCTCACTTTGCCTTGCCGTTCGTTTGAGCTATCAGCCTTTCTTCCCATCGTTCTTTGACGCGACGCTGTAGAGTGTTCTCACAGCTGATGTTGGAGATGAAGGCACCACAGGGTTCAAGTCTAATATTCCGAATGTCGGAACCCAAGAACAAGCGTCCAACCTCTGACCGGTCAGGAATTGACCTCTCGAAAATTGAAAATCATCTGATCCACGAGGAGCTGCACGAGATTTGCCAGAGTATGCCGGACGAAAAGATGCTTTCTCGAGTATGGCTCACGTTGACATTGCTAGCCACGATATGACTTCTAAAGCTGACGAATTCGTTCTGTCAAGGACCACAACGTAACAGAAAAAGAGTTGCTGAGGTGTCTGGCAAAGCTTTTAAACAACTATTTCAATCCCATTGTTCCCGTTCTACCAACGCATATCGCGCCAACTGGAGGAGGCGTGGGAGTAATCGATGCCTTACTTCAAAGCATATGCGACGAGGGCGACGGGGTCCTGATTTCAGGACCGTCTTGGAGTAAGTTCTTTGCATTTCCTCTCAAGACGAGCGAGGAAAGATCGCCTCGTCCCACTAATTCCGAAGATGTCCCAGAATAACAAGGTTTTCACAGTTGATTTCGACCCGGAGTGCTGGTCGTTCAAGTCAATAGAGACTATCGTTGTTGAATTGCCAAACTTTGCCGACAATTTCACCACGAAATTGATTACCGCCCTTTCGGAAGCCGCAGACAGGTCGAAATGCCGTATCAAAGCCCTTTTAATCAACAATCCGCACGCCCCCTTTGGCCAATGTTATCCACAGGAGGTATTGGAGGCCTGTCTCAAATTCTGCCAACAGCGGCGCATTCACTACATCTCGGATGAAACCTACGCCTTGACGGAATTTCCTTCTGCCGAGATTGAAAATCCTGTGTCGTTTTTGTCTGCGTTGTCACTAGATACGCGGGCCCTTAGGTGTGACCAATCACGAATTCACACAGTTTGGAGCATTGGGGAAAATTTTGGAGCTGATGAATCTCAAATGGTACGTATGAAAACAACCCTAGTGCCAATGAGTCCTTGTTGTCAAACTCACAAGTCAACTTACAATGTATGAAAAGGGTTGTATAATCACGCAAGGTGATGACTACCTAATTGCGGAATTAACGAAGACATGCAAGTCGCATATGAAGGCCTCTTCTGTTGCCTTTGCCACGACACTCCTCTCTTCCCAGGGTCTCCCATTTCTGATCACGATGAATTCAGCAAGGCTGGCTGAATCGTATATCCGAGTGACAAGTTTTTTCCTGCAACACGGAATCGAGTATATCCCCGCAAGTGCTGGATTAAGTATCTTCGCGAGGTTGGCGCCACGAGCCAAAACCTGGGAAGATGAAGCTCTGATGGTCGCAAAGCTGAAGGACGCTGGCGTCCTTGTACACGCGGGTCGGGATTGCCGTGGCATGCGAAAGGAAAAGGGTTGGGTAAGGCTGACATTCTCACTCCAGGAGGATAGGCTTAATGAGGCGTTACGGCGGATGGAGGTTGCTCTGGGTTTCAGGTGATCCTGATGATTGAACGAGTGTGACGAGGTTAATGACCATTTGCAAACTTGGCTCTCGCCCGTTTGTCCGTCCGCATAGACAGATTTTCGTTGTCATGATTGACGAGGCTTCACGCTTTAAAGCGAATTCTCTATTAGATATGGATGCATTTTCAAGGTACATAGATCAGTAATAGCAGTTGTTATATCAACTTGTTCGATTAACGCAGTGCGGAAGAGCAGTGGTCAGTGGTTCGCAGCACCGAGTTTCTTCGGATAACGGGAAAATAATAATCCGTCATTCCTCCGACCTTTTAAAAATCCTAACTTTCACCCTCCTTCTTTTCATCAACAAACCCAACGACCACCAATTCAAATCATCGCCAGGTGCAACTTAAGAACCTCACTGCTCTGACGATTCCGATGCGTGTGTCAAGATTAATTACTTTTCCCACTTTTAAAACCATCATCGCGAGGGCTCTTCTTTTGACGCTCCCATGATGCGATGATGACCTGTCAGATGGGACAATGCTCAAGTATCAAATTCGGAAATGGGAAAAACTCTCAAAACGCATTGTCGCAGAGATAGTGGTTGCTGTAACCACGTTTCATGAGGTACACTGCTGCGCTCCGAAACTTTTATGTTGTTAATGTCAGTTCAAAATTCTCCCCTTTCTGCAGGTTATGCTGAGGTGGATGAAGATATTTCACGACTCTGGTAATCCGATGTGATCAACCGCATGTACACTCGTGCTTTCTACGGCGCGTTGCTGGTTGAGCTTGAGGTCCAATGGCAAAGTCTGACAGGCCTTGATAGTTCTGAAATTTCGGTTCAATTGCTATAAGGATCAAAACTGACTGGTTCTCTATCAGACTAGATTCAATGCGCTCATTTCCTTTCCACGCACTTTCTTTCGTTTTTCATAGACCATCCAGAGAAACTAATCGATCGCCATGAATAGAACGAGGTTTTCTAGAACTCCATAACGTTTGTCGCTGAAACGCCTCAGCAGATTCCCTATACCAAAAAAAACCCATTCCAAGATTGGCCAAGAAAGGAACAAGCGTCCCTCTCAACGCCGTACGTGACGTCAACCGACAAAGAGGCACAATGATGCTCTGACACTGAACTGCGAGAGGAATGTATCAAAAATGGGCATACAGTGTCCCATCTCGTAATTTGTGGATGCTCTCTTTGTCGGACGACGAAGTATCGGTGTAGCGTCTGCCATGCCTCAATTCATGGACTGTCAGACGACGAGGTGTTGCTTTTCTTGTCCGTCGATATCTCCTAAATATATTTTTTCCATGTCGGGGCGTGGTTACACTTCCAGCGTCGCTTGTGCCAGTTGCGCTAATTTCTGTACTACCCCGGTTCATCGAGGATTCATTTATCTTGACAAGCTCCTTACCTTCCTCGATATACCATCGTCGTAGCTCTGAGACGTAAGCTCGCTCTTCGTCGCCATATTCCACAGGCGGTCCTGATATTTGAACGTGGTTTTCATCCCCTTGAATGAAAACCGCCCATGAACTTTCCTTACTCGTTGAGCAAAGCATCAGCTTATGATCTACGCTGCTCACTTTAAAATTCCTGAGTAGAATCACATCTCCTTTGGATGTGACCGGGAGAAAAGTTCTATCAGTGCAGAATATTCGGGCGCAAACGGTGTTTCCTTCAGTTGATGGGTCAACAACGTTCACTGTTAAGTAATTGTCGAAGGGTTGACAGTCCGCCTGCGAAACTGGTGACGTCGAAGCCACCACTGTGAGTGTATCTATGGCGGTGTTGAAGTTTTCCGGCATGAGAGATAATGGGCAGAAATATGCCAGGCGAGTGCGACGACCCGTTACAGAGGAGGATAATTGGGATATTTGTTCGCTCTGTGACTCTATATCTTGGGTAAGTTCCACAGCAGACTCGAAGGACGGGGTAGGCGAGCTTGTCGACCGCTCTGCGCTTGAAAATGCGTCGACGAGATCTTCGAGCTTCGGTTCTTCTTCTGGTTCCTCAATCAATGCTCCTGTTGCCATCGGTAAAACGACCCCAGGACCATCATCTTCAGATCGATGCATAAGTTTTTCCGTATCCACGTCATCAGATACCGGTCTGTTCTCTGAGCTCCGTTTCATCGGGCTGTCTAAGATTTGTTCAATATCAGTCCCATCAATAGTGGTAAATAGCGACATGTGCGACTCCCGCGAGGGCTGTACGCAAGGGGAGTCCTCTGTGGGAATTACTAAAGGTGTCGGAGCTTGAGACTGAGGAATAGTGCGCTCTTGAGTGTCGTCAGCAGTTATCATCTGATTTCCAGCGTGAGAGTTTTCCTGTAGCTTGAATCTAAATGTTCTACCGCGTTCTTCAGACTCTGGAGGAGGTTCCAACGCAGTTTGCTGAGGTTGGCGAGGGAAGACGGTGGTATCGACAATATCCGTCGAGCGCAGCATCTGCCCAGAAGTACTGCAGGTGACATGTTCCGGTGCGATCCTGCGTTCTGTTGCAGCAGGAAGTTGCGTGAAAAGTTGTTCCCTCTCCGAGCTTGTCGAAACCACGGAGTGTTCGGCACATCGATCAAACCATGTATGCTTTGCTCCAGAAGCGTCTTCTGATCTAGTGTCATCCTTGTTTTGATTGATCTCACGTCCTGCATTCTCCAGGGAGCCTGAGCCCTCATTGGATATGTTTGATTCAAAAAATTCATCATGGGAAATGTCCCCGCTGTGGCCAAATATCTTATTTTGGTCACCAAAGGGCGAAGGCACACCTTCATTTTCTGGGGGGGACCGTTGGCTATCCACCAGCATAGAGTCAGCAGCCTCTGACTCGTCATCACTGTCGATAACGATGACTTCTGATTGCGCAGATGTTGTTATTGGATGCGAATCTTGTCCTTCTTCCAAACCATACTCAGACTCTACCGAAGATGAACTGCAAACTACTTCCGAATGTGAACGACTCTGTTGGGATTCATACTCAGCCTCGACGTCGGTGTCTTCTGCGTTGTCACTCTCTGAAATATAATCGGACCCATGTTCAGACCAAGCATCTGCGACACTTGGACATTCCTGTCTCGACTCAACCGTTTGTTGTGTTGTTTCTATAACATCAGCCATCTCTTCGGACATATTATCGCTCGGCAAATCACCGTTGCCAATATGGCCAGAAGTTTCTGAAGTATATTCTTCAACGGTCGCAATCGGATCTTTATACTTGGGTTCTTGTGTCTCGTCCTCGACACCTAAACGCCTGGATGGAACGGAATCTTGAACGCCTAGCGCTCGGGAATCTTCTGTGGTCTCCGACAATTGCCCCTGTTGGACCAACTGGAGCTCAACCACTCCTGTATTATTTTTTGCAGACTGGGGGAGTTCAGTCGGAACGGAAAGCAACTCTCGCACAGCTGCATGGACGCGCACACCACTCGATGGAGAAAGTGACTTCGATTTCCAATCCTGTAGTGGAGTCGCACTGTCAATGCCTTCCTCTGGGGTCGGCACAGACGGCTGGGAAGCACCTTCTTCATTCCCCTCCTTGTGGAGGAACCAGGGCGCAGCAGGTTCACCACTTGGTTGACCGGCAGATAAGTGAGAAGCTCGCAGATCGGTCTGATCTGGGACGTTTGTTCGTATAGCTGCTTCCTGATCCGTCACTTTTGCTAACTCTTCCTTGTGCACAGGTTGAACTCGATCAGGTAACGGTCCACGCTCACCAGCATTGCCAAGGGTTTCGGACGATTCAATCTGGGTGTGCTTGAGTTCCGTGACCTCAAACTCACTCTCTTCTCTCTGTACTTCTACGCTTTCGTCTTTCACTGAGGGGAAAGATTCATGAAGTTCGCTGAAGACTTCCCGTTGCTCGAAATCAACGTTCTTCTCCCCCGTTTGTGCGCCAGTATCTTCCACGTCGACGGTGGCCGGTGCCGCTTCAGTCCCATTCGTAGTCGCAGAGGTCTCAAAATCCGGAGGACTTCCTTGGTTTGAGGCTAACGTTTGGGGTTCTGTGTCGAAATGACCAGGAGACTTCGAGTTTTCTTCCAGGTTGATGTCGAAATCATTGACATCCCAGTCGGCCGTCTTTTCAGCTGGGCTTGGTGGGCTATCGACAAAAACCCACTCGCTACTGAGCCTACCAAACTTGGTACGCTTTCTCCCCTTCCCAAAAATGTAGCCATCCTCTTCGGTCAAGTATCCAAGAACTGAAGTGCTACGCAAACGGAAAGGCGAAGCGACGGCTTCCGATATGCCAGGTAAGTCTTGACTGTCAAGGAGATGTTTCAGGCCCGTCGTTTCAGAAGCATCACTTATCAACTTAACCTCATCCTGCCGATTTCTGAAGTCTGCATCAATCGTGGCGAAAAGGGAGGACTCTCGGTATATCTACTCATGGGAATCAGCCGCAAGATGTCCACAGTCTATACAAGAGTAGCCCACACAGTAACCGCCATAGGTGACGTTTTAATGAAGAGATATCCCAATGTGCACTAAGGCTTACCTCCAAGAGAATGCGCTCTGTAAAAATTAAGCTCCATTCAGACTTACCAGCTAAAGCTGGCAATTCATCAACCATCTTCTCCCATGACGCACCATCCAGGCCCAATAATACAGTGTCGCCAATTCCAACTTTTGATTTCGCAACCGACTCCGCGATTGCGCCCCGACATGTAACCAATATTTGACCATGCGAGTTCCGCAACCTAAAATCAGGTTCCGCAAGAAGAAGTTTGAATACCTTTGTGGTCGATGAGAAGGGCCATAGAAGGACCACAACAGCCCGCACGTAGCGTTGGTTCTGCTCTTGGAGTGATGGAGAAAGCTGAGTGACCGATGTCGGGGTCGCTTTTCCTAAGGCAGGAGCTGCAGGAGGATCCATCTCAGCGCGAGTGTCATCATCACGAAGGCTCGTAATACTGTTTTAGTGACGGCATAGCAGTCGGAATTTGTGCGATAGAATACAGAAGCGTCACGAGATATGCTGTGTTAAGAGTTGTGGCCAAATCTCACTCCGCTCTTCGACATGGGAGTGCATCGAGAACCTTGCAGTATGCAATAGGTCACATGATCTTACTTGGTTGCCTCTGTTTCCAAGTGGAATCCAACCGGAGTATCTGCTTCAAACCATTCAATGTTTTTTGCTCAGCGCAATCTTCAAAGAACATGCATGATGAGACGAGGATGAATAACAGGCCGCGGTAACCGTAGGCTGATATTCGGATTTTGTTTTACCGGCGCGTCGAAGCGCTCCTATCAGTACTAGTACCACTATCGTTGGGACAATGACAATCTCGAAGCGATCAATTCAACGAACCACAGATCTGCGTTTGACGGAGTGAATGTCCAGAAGCTTACTTTGAGCCCCTTCTGTGCTGCGCAAGTATCTAGTTTCTAGACGTTTGGCGTGACGCTGGCGCCACCGGCTCCGCTCAGGCTAGCGACATGACTGATTCTGAGTGGATTTGGTGGGCGAGTGGAGGGGTCCAGGCATGACGTGCTGGGACTGTGATTCTAATACGAAATCGCTGATCCTACTGTCGAAAGCCAACTTTTGAATGGCAGGTTGCGATCCATTCTATTGCTTCCAAAGTACTACCACTCTCAGCCTCAGGTTCACCAGGATGAGTAAGTCGTTGGAAGGAATTAAGAGGGTCGCCGTCATCGGTGCCGGCGCCTGTGGGTTGGCCGCTGCGAAGTACTACTATGCAACAGTGCTCCCAGGAATAAGTCTCCAATGCACGAAACTAATGGAACGGTTTACACAGATATCTCCTTGCGGAAGAACACTTCGATCAGATTGACATCCTAGAACAACGCGATCACGTTGGTGGCGTTTGGAATTACACCACCGCGGCAGAAAAGGACCGATTAACGTCAGAGATACCTCAAGAAAACCCCAACCTACCTCTTGAGGAGCCGATCTGGCGCTCCGCAGACACGAGGAATTCGGACGGGCACCTGTCTCGGGAAGCTACGTTTTTATCGCCCCTTTATGATGGACTCGAAACGAACATACCTCGCAATCTGATGCGATTCTCGGATCTGCCATTTCCCGATGGAACACAGTTGTTTCCTAAGTTCGAGACGGTTCTGGGATATTTGGAGAAGTATAGTGAGGACGTCAAACACCTCATACAATTCCACGTGCAGGTTCTGGACGTTCGACTTGACGGAGGTAGCTGGGCAGTGACAAGGAAAGATCTAAAATCGGAAGTTGTGCGCACCGACAAGTACGATGCTGTTGTTGCTGCCAGTGGCCATTACAATGTCCCTTATGTGCCGTCTATTGACGGAATGACAACGTGGCATCAGGCATATCCCGGTTCCATTCGACATTCCAAATATTATACCTCCCCAAATGTTTATAAAGGTAGAAAGGTTGTTGTGGTAGGCAATTCCGCGTCGGGTATTGACATTGGTCTCCAAATCAGTAAGGTCTGCCGTACGCCGCTTCTGTTGTCTTCGAGATCGGAATCCTATTTTGCTACGGGAAATGATTCCAATACGCGGGAATACCCGCCCATCGCTGAGTTCCTCTCGCCCAAGACACATAACCGTGCCGTGAGGTTTGAAAATGGGGTGATAGAGGAGGATATAGATGCCATCGTGTTCTGCACCGGTTATCTTTACTCGTTTCCGTTCCTGAGCAGCCTTCAGCCTCCTGTTATCGCCGATGGCAGCAGAACACTTCATGTATATCAGCAGCTTTTCTACACAGAACAGCCGACGCTTGTGTTTCCCGTTTTGACGCAAAAGGTCATCCCGTTCCCAACGGCAGAAGCTCAAAGCGCTGTCTTTGCGAGGGTATGGTCGGGAAGGCTCAGTCTTCCTTCCAAGGAGGAGATGAATGCATGGGAAGAATCCACAGTAGCTACTCGCGGATCAGGGAAGAGTTTCCACGTAATGGTCTTCCCGGCCGATGCTGATTACATCAACTACATGCACGATTGGGCTGCCAGCGCCGAACCGCGTCCAGGCCTTGCAAACAAGGGGCACGGTAAAGAAGCTCCTTGCTGGGGCGAGAAGGAAAAATGGACACGACAACGCTTCAAGGAAATCAAGCAGGCCTTTGCAATGCAAGGAGAGCACAGGCATCATATCCAACATATGGAGGAACTTGGTTTTGACTTTGAAGCCTGGAAAGAGAAGGAGTCACATTCCAGTACTATATAACGTAGATTTAACATCTCAATGGCGATACATATTTCTCGATACTAGTACATAGAAGTATGTACTACTACTATATCGGAGCGCTCTCAGTCTGATGTTTGATGTGACTGCTTAAATGATGAACTCACATCTGTACAGGTATAGAGGTTTTCAGTGTTCACTTAACTTATCTTTACACTGTATATCTATCCTTGACAAGTGTACAATGAAAACTCATCTCACTGTTACCTCATAGTACATAGCACTACATACTCCTATGTTTCTTCTGACGATTGGATTTCATCGTGGCGATCAAGCCAGTTGTTGAACACGTGACTTGTTGGCGCTCAACTGCATCCATGACACCAGTACAAGTATCGCACTGCAACTGTGTGTTTTATGGAGTACTCTACCCGCCCTATTCAGAATTGGCTCAGATCACGTATTCCTTATGGGCACGGATCACGTGGTGTTAAATAGAGACACCCCCCCAACACACACACTGTGCAACAGTGTATCCCCTATCCTGTTCACACTCTTCATTCAGCCCATGTTCGTCCTGGGAACCTTGGTGAGAAAGCGGGCACGCATGGGCTATGCAGATGATATAGCTCTGCTTAGTGCTGGAGCCTCCCTGGAGGACAACATTCAGGTTCTGCAAGAGGATTTTAAACTGCTAAACAGCTGGGCAGCAGATGAAAAACTCACATTCGACACAGGAAAACCAGAACTGGCACACTTCCCCCGCCGAAGATGCAACAACCCAGCAATCGAGCTAGATACATGGACGGAGACTCACTCAAATGCTGTTTGCCTAGATGGTGCGGTGTGCTATCTGGGGATCTGGCTGGACCGGAAGCTCAGCTTTAGGAAGCACGTAGACACCATGGCAGCAAAGGCACGGCAGGTTGCCGGTGGCATACAAGCATGCAGCAACACTGTGAGGGGTGCTCCAGTACCGCTCCTCAGGCAGGCTGTGCAGGCCTGTGTGCTCCCCATTCTTTGCTATGGAACAGAAGCCTGGTGGCCGGGCAAATCCCGGGTAGTGGGAGGCAGAGAAATCTCCAATCGGGTGGACAGCCTAGTGGAACGACTGGGAGAGCCTGCCGTAAGATTAGACTACACCTATCGCAGCACTACATCGCGAGCTAGGTATCCCTCCGATTAAACTGGCACTTGACCACCGACACGCCGCATTAGCTGCTAGAATCAAAGGCCGAGACAGGAGGCACCCACTTGTGAGGCGAGGCGCCAGGGCAGCCCGCACACCCCTCATACCACACGCTTTACCAGAACGGCTAAGCACATTGGGGCCACTGAGGCCTACGACCCCCTGGCTGTACCACCATGGGCGCATACTGCCAGAAAGGAGGATTCACAGATTGGATTTGTGAGCGGCCACACCAAAGAACAGGCAGCCTGGAGCTTCAAGAGATGGCTGCAGAGGCGGAACCCACTAGACTTGGTGGTCTACACAGATGGATCCCAGACAACCCACCCCAGGCGTGCAGCCGGGGCAGGCTGGGCGATATGCTGGGGCGAAGGCCATCCAATTGTGACTACAGGCAACCTGTCACTACCGAAAGCGGAAGTCTTTGATGCAGAAGCTGTGGCTGCCCCCCGGGGCCTGCAGGATGCTACTACTTGCTTCCAGGCTAGATATGCCAGCAATGTCCTCATCTGGCTCGACAACCTGGAGGTTGCACGCACCCTAACGTCATCAGTAAAAACATCTAGTCAACAGGCCTTTACCCAGTTCCAGGAGGCAGAGAAAGCCTGGCAAACAAGAGAGAGGCTCCCATATACGTCCAAGGGAAGGGTAATTGTCCGATGGGTTCCTGGTCACGCAGGTGTAGCCGGCAACGAGAAAGCTGATCAGGAAGCCAAAGCTGCAGCAGCAAGAGCAGTAGGCTCCCCTACAGCACAAGACATGCCTCCCACACTGGCTTATATACGCAGACAGGTGAAGGGGCAGGCTACACAAGCCTTTCAAAATTACTGGGCTCAGAATGCACCAAACGATATACAGACCTCGAGATCCCCCTGCAGAAGGCCCCAATTGAGATGAAGCTCCCAGGCATTACCCTGGGAAAGCTATATGCAAGCCGTACAGGGCATGGAGACTTTGCAGACTATCACATCCGCCTAAACCATGCAGATGCAGAGCTTCACTGCCTATGCAGACACCGCAAAGCCCCAGAACACATTTTCTACTGCCGTCTCGCCAAGCGCGAAGCAACACGACGCCGGCAGCCTGCCTACAACCTCCGCGAGATTCTAGCCACCACTAGGGGTGCCCAAGAATTCAACGGCTGGCTGAATAAGACCAGATTCTATAAGGAAATCTGCCCAATGCACCGGCTCACAGTGACAACAGGGCAGATGCTGCAACCCAATTCTAATCCACTCTCCTCTGACTCCCCCTTCTATTCCTCCCTCTACACCTACCTGCCCTGCGTCCCATCACATACAACCCTAAACGACCATAGGACTACCCTGCTCAAAGGCAACAGACACACAGGCTCTGCTGGTGTAGCAGTACAGCATTCCATTCTCCACATTTGTACATACCTATTCGATAGATAGTTCCGCTCTACCCGCCCATAGTCAGGATTGGCTCTCAAATCACGTGCCTTATATGGGCACGTGACATTTGGGCGCTAAATACCACTCACTCCCTCACTCACAGTGTTAGGTCTACTCCGGAACTTACTGCCGCTGTGCTTGTCCCAATGATCTACACTGTCCCTGTGAGGCCCCTAGGAAGCTCTCAAAGTGTCTAATCAATATCGTTACTCTCTCAGTGTGGGAATTTTCTGATTTGTTCCTGAACATGGCTTGTCCTTTCCCATCTTCTAATGCATGATGGGCCGGCGGGATAAACGAACAGGCGGCATTACTACTGCTACTATATTATATAATTGTAGGACTTCGACTGAAGAAATATCGAACAGGACAGCCGCCTCTGAAGCCGCTGAAGGATTATATTTAAGCCAGGAGAGTTTGGAATCAAAAAACAGCGACCGGGAATACTATCCTATTAAGTGCATCCTCGACGAGTCTCGCCGCAAGTATTTAATTGCCTGGAAAGGCCCTTACAGCCCAACCTGGGTAAGTAGTAATCGATGAAGAAGTGCACAATTAGTGGGAGGTAAAACATGAGGACTGCTTATGCTTGATAGCCTCTGGATGCACCATTTACTGTCGTCGTGAGCATAGCCTGGCTAACATGATCATTGCAGGAACCCAAACACTTCGCAAACAGAGCTGCTGTGCGTGTTTGGAAGCGCAAAAAAGAGAAGAGGCGTGCTGCTGCTGACCTCTACCGTAATCTCAGACCATCAAGACACAAGAATCAGACTCAACAATCTGCTGCCCCATCATCTGGGCCTCCTTCTCTTCCTTCGACCATCCCTGACAGCCAAAGCAGCCGTCGGAGCAAAAGTACTCTTATTTGCTCTTCTCAGTGCACCCAGAACTCTGCTTGTGACAAATTCTCCCAAGGAACCTCTTCAAGTGGGAGTTTGTTCTATCCCGACTCCTCAGGTGTGACCTCCCAAGCTTCAGAGACTGTCTCCAGTCAAAGCCAGGAACTCCTTACTCAGTCAACGACCAGTGGGACGACTTTTGATTCCAGCGAGTGGTTTTTGGAATCTGACGTTTACGCAAGTGCCTCGAAAAGCGCATCAGCTAACCTTACTGCCGCATCTCGCACTTCTAGCTCCCTTGCTCAGTTATCGCCCGTGATCCAAACCTCCCAAGAAACCAATTCACAATCAAGCGGATTGCCCAACGACCGTCTATCCAGAGCAAGTTGCAGTACTGCTAACACTCTTTGCCTTCAATCTACGAAAGGTCCAACTCTGGAGGCATCTAGACGGCTGTACCACAGCACGGCCACCGCAGTTGAAGTTGGGGAAACACCTCCGTCAAAACTTGTACCAGAAACTAATAACTGTTTGACGGAACCGTCTACCTTGAGCTCAAGTTTGTCCGGAGTCCAGGACACTCCCTCATCCGTCTATCAAGGTAATTTACTTGCTCTGTCTTGCTTTAAGGGGGCTCATAGATTTCGCTAACAGATAGTAGCATTGAAAACAGCATTTCGTGAAACACAGCATTCGAACTTATCGGCAGTCTTATCAATCCCTGAAACAGTTCTCAGTTGTCGCTCGAGGTCCTCATCGAAAAGGAGGTTCTTGAGGCAATACTCAAACCCCGAGAGTTCTCCGTCTACTAGGCGACCCTTGCTCAGACGCAGATCTAGCTGGGCTCAAGGAACATTAACAGAAGGTATCCCAGAGTCTGAAACCTGGGATAGCCTACCCTCCCTTAGCCGCCGGGCACATTATAGTTTTCGCTCAGCGGACACAGTAAGTGAACTTGGAGCTATGGATAGCCCTGGGCCCAATAAGAATGGGGCATCAAGCCATCCTAGTTCTGCCTTGGAAGCTGCCCGAAATATTCAAGGATCCTTGAGGGATAGATTAAACTACATCCGCAGCCAGGAACGTGCTGCAGTTCAACCTTTACAAAATTTAAGCGGCAGTGCAACCCCCTCATCCGCCGGAGATATTGAACCCACAATCGCACCTTCACAATCGGAAACCGTGAGCCCACTCAGCGTTCGAGTGGACAAGGAATCACACGCTCACCAACAGACGAGGCCTGAACCTGCACAGGGGTCCCCAGTTGCCTTTGTTGCGCCTCAGGAATTACACTATAATGCAGAACATGCGGTCGTTGCGCCAGACTTTTCAAAAGAGGGCGAGCCAGATCCTACGGGGCCCAGTGGGTTAGAGCTTCCTGTCGCAAGTCAAGAAGAGCAAGAGGATACCGCTGGCCAAGCGACGGAGGTTATTGAAACAGCAGTGTTTCCAGAACATGGAGGTGTCGGACTAGGCCCTCTGGAGTTTGCTGTGCCGCTTCCCATGGATTCGAGAGTCAAGGATGATTATGACAGGACCTTAAACAATGAGATCAATGTCATCAACAGATACCTTGAAATGTCAGAACAGGAAACATCTACTGAAGCGGAGGTATATTAACCCCGTTCTGTCATTCAGCAACCTTGCTAACCTCAGCATAGAGTAACTCGACTGTGTCGAAAGTGCGAAAGATGATTGAGCAACTCGACAACGTCTGCACACACCCTGACCTGAATCTTGTCGAAACACCGCCTGTAAATGTCAACGATATTTCAAGAGAGGCGTTATGGGCCGAATATTCAAGCTCGAAATTCTTATTTTTGGGGTATTTCATCGATGCTGCATTGGACCTAGACCTCCATGTCATTATCATGGTCAAGGGGGGAAGGACTGCGAAAATCATGGAGAATTATTTTCTTGGAAAAGGTTTCTCGCTTCGTCTGACACCATCATCGGAAGCCTGTAATGGATCCGAGATAATTTTTTATCGAGAATCCCTCAGCTTTGGCGTCCGCACAACTACGGACGAGCGTATTATTGAACCCTTTCGGCCTCCCGCCTTGATTATTGCTCTGGATAGCTCCTTTAACCCCGGAAACGAGTCAGTCAAGCATCTCAGAGCGACATCCATCCCTGGACTACTTACTCCTGTCATCCGACTCGTCATCGCGAACACTTCTGAGCATATTCGGTTATGCTTACCGCAGTGCCCTGACTCAATGAAACTTCGTCTCCTTGTGAAAAATGCGACCTCTCTCTGTAGTTGCGCAGGTGAACTTCAGGACGATGCGCTTGGTGTGCAAGAAGATGCAGAGGAAATTTTGGCGTATTTGGCTAGCGATCCAAGAACTAGGAAGTGGCCTCTCCCTTTGATCGAAGCCCTAGAAATCCAGGTGCCGGAAGCCGGCCCTCCAAGCTCAGAGCAAGAAAATTTACGCTCGATGGCCTCGTCAGGACAGAAACGGTGGTTGGTAAGTGCTGCAGAACGTGAAAATCCCAGCGTTCAATTGCTAATCTGGCCTTCTGGCCTTCAAGGAGGGGGAAGTACACGAGACCATCAGCCCATCCAAACGGCAAAGAATGTCACCCTCACAGGATATAACGCACGTCAGCGACTCAGCTAAGGGACAAACTCAGGATAACAGCACTGGGCCTCAACATTTGATGGAGAAGACGGTTGGCAGCACAAAGAAAGAACCGGACACTGAAATTGAGAAGTTGCGATCTGCCCTTGCAGAGATGGAAAATCGACTAAAGGCGACAGAAGCCAGTTTGTCAGCGCTCCAACATCGCTACGAAACGAAGCACAGCCAGCTTCATAAGGTTCGAAAAGATCTTGAGGCAGCATTGGAAGGTGCAAAGAGATCGGCCTCCCGCATCGAACGGCAAACTGAGGAGATTCTGAAACTGAAGGAGGAGAAAGCTGCCCTGGCCAAACAGCTTGAAGACGCTCGCAATATTATTAAATCGGGTGGAGGGGATGCAGCTGAGCTAGTGAAAAGTCGGGAAGAAGCACAACGGTTGAGGGCAGAAAATGAGAAACTTCAGCGAACCGTGCATCAGGAACGATCACAGTCTGAGTATACCAGACAACAGTACCAGAATGCATCTTCAGCTGCGGCAAAGTCAGGTATGGAGGTTCGTAAGCTAGAGGAAGAAATTAAGGAGTTGAAGAAAAAGTCCAGTGAAGAAGCCGTCCACTTGAAGACTCTCAGACAGAGAAGCGATGAGAAGACGCATCTTGCGCGCATCAGGGAACTCGAAACGACATTGGCACTAAGAGAGTCGATTCTTGCCAAGAAGGAAGAGGAAATCTTTGAATTGAGGAAAAATCGACCTAATACCAGATCTACCAGCCTGCAACCACGAAGTCCTAAGTGGAACAATAACAACAGCCGTCCAGCCAGTCCCGCGCCAAATACCAGCGCCACCCCCCGCGGTAGCAGCGCTTTGAGATTCCGTGCCGAGGCGTAATAGAGAGCAGATCTGTTCGTTTCCTTTGGCGTTTATCATTGCTTTAATGAGCTTTTTTTTCTTCCTGTCTTACAGTACATGATAATTATTGGCGAACACGAAATTGATGCCCAGACTCTACTCAATCGGTAGATAAGGAGCGATGCCTAAATATGGTCATTCATCTTGATATCGTACAAGAGAAAATATCTGCTGATATACTCTTGAAAATAACATTTTTGATAATAGTTTGTCTGGAGATAAGCCACTAACAGTGATGTCTTCTGTTTTCTAGATTTGTCACATTGTCACGAGGGAATAATACTCCATAGTAGCATTTCTCTTCATTAATGTGGAATCTCGTCGGCGTATCCATCTGCATCTTGCCCAGGGCTGCAAGTCTCGTAGTTCATAGCGTGGAGCAGAAAATATAACCCCACTGCAAGGAGTCCTCCAAGGGATGGCCCGACCCAGTAAATCCAATGATACCCGGGAAAGCTGCCCACGACTGCATCTGGCCCAAGAGAGCGGGCTGGGTTTAGTGACGCGCCAGTAAAATAGACTCCTATAGCAATATCAGAACTAAACGTTGAATATTTCTCAAGAACCAGCGGTTTCTCGATTGGAAACAGATAATACATAGTAGTAACTTACCAGAAAGATGCGTAATGAATCCTGCCAGCCCAACTCCGAGAGGGGCCAAGAAAGTCGCCCTATGCTTCAACCAGCCCAGCATTATGTAGGTGACTACGAGCAGCGCAGTCAAGAACATTTCGATGAAGAGACCCTGGGTGATGGATGTCCCGGCTCCAAGCCTTGTCGAAACACGCAACGGGCCAGGGAAAAGGGCAGAAGTGACGCCAGCAGCAGCTATGCTGGCTACGAATTGCGCGATTATGACGCAGATAGTGCGGGGGAAACTGATTGCAGCAACAAGATTGAGAGCAAGGGAGACCTGAAAAAGAAGTATGAGCTATTATCGACGCTTGTCCTTCTCTGCTGCGCTTTGAGAGCCAGTAGTATTGTCGGCCGTTAGTTACTTGGGTACATACTTACAATTGGGTTGAACATCCCTCCGGACACACGATAGAATATCCAGACATTCACCGCAAGAGAAATCCCAAAAGCAAGCGAAATATAAACCAACACATCCAGTCTCGGACCAGAGTACCAGCCTGACAGCTCGTTGCCGCGAATGTTCCCTTCTGTTGAACCAATATCGGCTATTTGAGTCGCCGAAAAGGCCAGGAGCAAGAACATAAAAGTACCACAAAACTCGGATAGAGTAGCCGTGCAGATATTTCGAACCGATTCATTGTTGTCATCGGAGGCATCGGAGCCAGCTGAGTGAATCGAGATGATTTCCATAGAGAACAGATAGCGAGAACCTCGCAGCAAGTTCTGATTCCAGTTTGGACAATTGCTTTGTATGCCGGCAGGTGTATATAAAGCAGAAATCGTCGCAAGACAGTTTCCAAGAGACCACCTCAGGGCAACCTCTCTGTGAATAGTGACTCGGAAAATAGGTGAAAAAATGGAACTGGACCAGTAGGTGAAGAAGGTGTATAAAATCCCCGGCCTTTCTGAAGCCGTAATCGATGCGTTTTTATACCCTAAGTGCGAACAGGCCTTCCACCATTTCGCGACAGGTCCAAAAAAGTGATTGCTATTGTCTGTCCAATAGGTATATAGCCGCCCCGTGGAAGCAAACGGTGCCGATATCCAACATTGTCCAGTTTGATTGCCTTTCCAAACCGTAGATTCGGGGAAATTGGGTAATGAAGACGATATATTCACCTATGAAAAATCAATATCTTTAGCATAGAGGAAGTCGGTGAACGAATATCCAGTTTCGACATTCGCGCTTTTCCTAGATCACAGGCCATGCTGTGCAACCCTGCTGTAGCACAGGACATGTGCTGCCCAAAGACCAGATGTCGGTAGGGCTTTGACGCTTTTGAAAGAAGACTTCTGATGTTTAACAGATTTAGGAACTGATACACGGAAGACAGAGCGGGATCTAAGTACTTTGAATCCAATCACCCTTGCTAGTATACAAACAACCCATCCCCATCTTAGGGTCGACAACCAACTAAGATGTAGAATAAATCAGGTTAGAGGCCTGTTCATATAAACGGCCTCGCAAAAATGGAAAAATCGCCTCTAAAGCTCAGAGATCTGAGAAACAGCAATCACGTAGCTTGCGGGTTGCTCGCAGGCCATTTTGCGCAGAACAGCATGTTCTGGTTGGCTTCAAGGAAGAATTAGCAAACATACTGTTTCTAGTGCCGTAATTCCACCCCGAATCCCAAGACACAGACAAGGGAGAAAAGTAACGATCGATGTATGTTGGATGAATTTAGAGAACGAAGATGTTCAAACCAGCGGCCTCAGGTCAAGATTTCATTAAACTCGGTTCGCTGGGAAGTTGCTTTTTCTGCTGGGAGTTGCCACCCCGCGCTTCCTTTTCCCCAGGGCGTCCAGATTTTTTAGCCAACATCCATCGCTAGCACAGATTAACGTCAATCACATCTACTTGTTCGCGCAGCATGACATTCTCTCAGACCGATGCAATCGCTCGACGAAGCGTATTAGCATAATTTGCAGCTATGATGTCCAAGGCAGTGTCCATTTCCCCCGTGCTTGGTGGCATCGGGTCACTCTTCCGTAATGCCACGAACACCGCCTCAACAGACTTGAGGACTCTGCTGAAAATGGTACGGTCTATGTTTCCGCACTGCGGGAAACACTCCTTAACTAAATCCGCAGTGCGAAAGAGATTTAGCAGTACAGACGGCGTCACGCTTGCGTTTGCTGCGGATAAGCACCATTCAGCTGAACGGGCAGCAAGGTATATGTGCCACCTGACCTGAGAACTTTAGGACTGCCAGAAAGTGACACGACGTTGTTCTGCAAGCCCAGATACGGCCCACCAACGATTGAGCAATCGGGCCTGCAGGACTGCTGCAACCATACGGAGAAACCTCCGCGTCTTTGCCAGCTGTGATTGAAATGAAGCCACCGATATGTCCGCCTCAAGTAGTACTTCGTTGCGGGCCTGAAGCGAGGACCGACGTCTTTAGCCAGTCTAATGCGTCCCTCATCTATCTTTTATCCACCGGTAGCGAGACTCATCAAGTTACGCTTGAAATTCGATCTGTATGTCTCAAAGGAAGAAAGGGCGGTCATTCGTCGTGGGTTCGGGTATGAATTGCAATCAAACCACAAGAAATCTCCGCGATTGAACTGACGTCTACGAGAAGTGCAAAAAAAAAAAAAAATATCCCGCAGCATCTCGGTTAGAAGAGATCTTTCGAAGAGGAGTACACAAGAAGGTACTCCAGAGAGGACGGTGTGGGCAAAACAGGTCGAATCAGCGATTGCAGGTGTGAAAGAAAGGGAAAAGAACCTCAAAACGGCAGGACACTCGATATTTATCGCTTTCGGTCAAATGAATTCGAGCGTGATTCCACCATTCCTGCCACCAAACGGTTGCGCAAGTCGTTACAGTGCCGTTTAATAGCGATATCTCAACCGGCCGGCCTACTAGGGGCGGCGTCTGAGTGCTCAAATAGGGTCGCCAGTGTACTGCAAGGGATGATACATACTACTAGGAGTAGTAGTATCGGCCTGAACTTCCGCATGCACTTCACTTGTAAATCAGCAGCGGAGTATCTCGTCTTTCGGGAAGAGATCTCTATCTCCACACTTTCGGCTGATTGATTAGTGATTTTCTGGGGAACCCTGAGATTAGCAAAGTGTTTATTATCCTTTTTTTTTTAACCTTATCCTGACCGGCAGGGCTTGCACTGTTTCCAGGCTAAAATGAGGAGCTTTATCGATAAGGCGGCGCTAGTCCCGATGCGGTTGGATGTAAACACCACGCCAGCCAACGCCGCCCCCGTGACCTTGCGCGTTGCATGCTGGCAATCAAACAACTTCAACTCCTCGTCGCCTCGTTTCTCTTGCTCTCTACAGCTCCTCGTTGCTAAACACTTAATGGCGACAGTAAGGACAGGGGGAGAAGCGTCTCGCAGCCACCTATCGCTGCACGAATGTTCTGATTAACCGCTCAGAGCGCCACTCCAACCATCAACGCTCACTCTCATGTTTACCGCCTATCGCTCGTTCTTTGTTAGCTGCATATTCCACCAGTTCTAAGCTGCCGCCCCTCAATTTTTTTTCTTCAATTAGTTTCTTGCAGTCGTGCGACCCGTTCTACACCTCCATGTTTTCCCCCTTGTGACGCGATTGACCTATCTCCACCGCTCAAGCTGATTCGTATCACACCTCTCATAGATAGTACATCATCGACTGCAATGGCACCGGAACCGCCACAGCTTCCCACAAAGTTTCCGTGCTGGTGCAGAGCGATATATTCCTGGGGAGGAGAAACAAAGAAAGATCTCGGGTTCGTGGAAGGCGATTTGATTGAATGTCTCAATGCTGGAGATGGGTCATGGTGGACTGGCCGATTGCGCCGGGACCGTCGTATGGTTGGGTTATTTCCCTCCAACTTTGTTGAAGTCCTTGGAGATGATTTTGTGCCAGGAAGTCGTTCTGTGAGCCCTTCGCCACCAGGCTTGTCGGACGACCCTTTGCGGACGTCATCCTCGGCGTCAGCTACCCCAAAGAAACAGAAAACGGTTTTCAGGAAACCTTTTCAGGGATACAAGGAAGTTGTTGGACCTTCTGAGCTATTGAAACAGCGAAGCTCTGGAGCTTCAACCCCCCCAATTCGACCACAACATTCGCGAACGATATCGCGGACAAGCGGCAGTCGTAACAGTGCTCGAAAACATGAACCATCGCAATCACGGCTTCCGTCCCGGCACCCGTCCCGACTTCCGTCTCGGCCGCCTTCTCGTGCTATCTCTCCTCTTCCCCCTCCTGCTAGTCGTGAACCGTCACCTCCACCTCCACCTCCACCACCTCATCGCATTGCGGTAAGAAGCCTGCAGCCACCAAGACACACGCCGTCGCCAATACCAGAGCCTATCCAAATGAACCATGTCTATCCTGTCGTCCCGCGGACCCCATCCCCTCAGCCTCCTTCTCCGTCCTATCATACTAATACACCTTCTCCTTTACGAGATGCAATGGAAGACGTAATGTCCTCGTTGCATGACATGGGCCTTCGACGTGGCACACCTTCTCCGGAGCCGCACCGTGCTTCTTCGCCTCTTGCTCCGTGGTCACCTGATGCCTATGATCAATATTTGGACCGTGAGAGGCAGAGCCAACTGAACCGCCCCTTGACTTCATTGGGGCTGGGTGGAGAGAACCATGTCGATGGCGATCGGACGTACGAGCACCATCATACTTTTCCAGAGAGGTACTACGATGGTCCTCCTCAACTGAGTAACTACGTACGGAGAATGGAAAGCAGGTTAAGACAATTGCATGAGCAGGAAGCTAGAACTTCGCCTCACTTGAGCTTACCACCGCCCGAGGATGGCACACCACCTGCCCCTCCTCCGAAGAGGTCTCAGCACAGGTACCACCAGTCCATACCGCAACACCGGCCATCGTTGCGAAAGCGTAAATCTGCTTATGAACTGAGCAGTGATCTGTTGGGCCGATCATTCACGACAAAATCAAGTGCGACGAATTCTTCCAGCGGAATGCAGAGCACCATCACCAACAGTACTTCTAGTACGGGCGTAACAAGCCAGAGTCTAATGAGTGGATTATCTGCAGGAGGCCTCAGCGCAACTAGCGCAGGGAGCTTTGCCAGACGCGCCAAGGCAAACAGCATCTCAACTGGACGGCCAAATACTGCAGTCGATAGTATTTTCTCACGAAGTCCGGCGGATCATCCTGGCAGCACATATCAAAATGCACGTCCGCACACCCCAATGGCGGGAACTTCGCTTCATGCAGGCCGCGACTCACCTAGGCAAGGCGCGATATCTGCTGCTGGTTGGGTGGATTACAATAGGCCAACTGACCACCCCAGCATTTTCGGTGGGCTTACCACACCAAAGACTAAAAAGACAGGTTTCTTGAAGAAAATCCTTGAATCTGCCAAAACTAGCGCTGCGACCGCAAGGAGCACCATTGCCGCTAGCCAACGACCAGCGTCTGCGTCTCCAATTAAAGGAATGACCTCCAGCGCTATATCTTCTGCCTCTCCACCGAAACACGGGCAAAATTCTGACCGGGAAATGGGAGCTGGCGGTAGTGAATGGGTTCACGTACGGAGAGATGCAAATCGTGCCACTACCCCCAGCCAGAATGAGCTAGCTGAGAGAGCTGAGCGATGCCAGATGATGGATTACCCTGTGATTTACGCTGTTGAGGAATTACACGAAAGTGCAGAAGGCGATGAAGGTATAGATGGCTTACCAATCGCGCATCCGACAAACTGGGACATTGCCAGCCTTCAGTTGGTAGATAAGACTGTCAGGTTTGTCAACAGTTTACCGCCAATGACCAATCCAATCAGTTTGGCTCAGGGGTACGTTTGCCGACCTCATCGTAGTGACGCACAGCGCTTGCGGGCGATTTTTACTTGGGTTGCGGAAAAGATTGCCTGGGATGACGACTTTGAAGGAGAGATAGACCTGAGGAGAGTCATCCAACTCAGAAGGGGTTGTCCGCGTGAGGTGACCGCCTTGGTAATGGAGATGTGCGATGCAGTTGGTCTTCACGTTGAAATGGTTCAGGGGTATCTCAAGACGCCAGGTGAACTAGCTGTTGTCGATTGCCTCTCAAGACCCAATCATTGGTGGAACACTGTCCTCATTGATGGCGAATGGCGAATAATGGATTGCTCCTTGGCCAGTCCTACACACCCAAAACGATCATTGTATTCGAGCACTAACCCACACGCTGCAGAAAGCTGGTACTTTCTGACTCGTCCCATGGAAATCTGTTACACCCATATCCCTATTCACGCCGAGCATCAGCATATCTGCCCTCCTATATCTCCCGATGTTCTCCTTGCCCTACCTACAGTCTGCCCGCCATTTTTCAAGAACGGGCTTAGCATTCCTAGATACGACACCAGCTTAATTCGCATTCATGGACTAGAGACCGTACAGATCCGAGTCTACGTTCCCCCGGACGTGGAGTGTGTTGCAGAAGTTGAAAGTATTGCTGTCGCACGCGACGCCGACGGCGATTTCTATGAAAGTGGCGATGTAATAAAGAAACGTGCCCTGGCCCAACCGGATTGGATACATGGTCAGAAGAGGTTCACAATCAAAGCTCTCCTCCCTGGAGACGAAGGTCAGGGTGTCCTGAAAGTATACGCTGGAAAGAAAGGTCTTATGCATTCTATCAGAGATATCACCCACCCTCTCGCATTCGCCTTGCCGATTATCCACACTGGCGATAACCCGCCCTACGAATTTGTCCTGCGTCACCCGACCCCACATGCTCAACGACACGATCTTTATGTCATTCAGCCACAGTGTGGCCGGCTTGCCATCAATAACACCTATGTCTTTGCTGTTCGACAACATCCATCTTCGCCCCCATCGGCGTCCTCGTTCAATGCTAACGAAGCAGCTGGCCGAGTTTCACCTAGCCAGTTCGCGCGGCCTTCCAGCGCTCTCAGCATGGTATCTTCTATAGCTGGAGTTTCCACAGCCTCTGGTGCATCATCGACGCCGTCGTTGGTGAGCACAAAGCAATCATCGTCTGCTTTTAAAGAAAAACCAGCGAAATTAGCTGTGCAGACTCCCTCGGGAAAGATTCTGAGGCTTACAAGGAAGGCAGATCACATGACCACTATGAGTACCAATACCGACTCTGAACATGAGGGCACTCCCGATGGCAGCGTATGGGAGACTGTTATCAAAGTCAGTGAACGGGGCATATGGAGAGGCCTGGTGCTTGCTGATAGAAGTGCTAGGTGGTGTGTTTGGGCAGAGTGGGAATGCCGCTAAACAGTGGCAGTTCTGACCTCTGTCATGGCCTTACTGATCCTGTTAGGCTTGCATGATACTACTTGGTGACGTCACCTCACGATAGACGGATTCCACGGCGCACGGTCCGTATGGTTGCATAGATTTTACCTCCTTTTATTCTTATTTTCATGTGATGTATCCTAGCTTTTTCGATTTTCCACATGTGACAACTGGCATGCTTTTACTTATCTATTATTGCCTGCTGCTAGGTTTCCCTCGAGCCTGGCGGCGTGCTGCAACATTTTGGCAAGGCGACCAATGCTCGTGGAAGTTGAAGGATTTTATATTTCCCAAGAAGCTTAGTTGGCTACCTTGGGTAATGGTGGAAGCGGGCATGCAAACCATGGGCTGATTGACGTTTTTCTTCCGCTGGATACTCTCGTGATGGGATCTTTTCGGTATTCTGGGTTCCAATGAAATTCAGCTAGTACAGTGTCGGCAACTAATAGAACATGACCAGTGATAGCGAAACCTCGAGTTCCTCTCATGTTTGAGTTAGCCACGTGGGCACAGTTTCAAACAACATCTCCTTTTAAATACAGTGCTATTGATCCAGAGCGACGTTTTGCTTAGCACAGCTGCTTTATCTGACGGGTCCATCATACTAGATCGCCCTTTGTGAGCTTCCTCGATCTACACTAGTCTACAATGCGATGAATGGGATATATTAGAACCGAGACAGTTTTCCACTCAATACGTTTCTCAGCAACGGTGCAATCTGTTTCCGACTCTTGCTCACGTCTCTTTGACTCCAGATTCCGACAAAATTCGGCCCAAATGTGCCATCTAGCCTGAGCTCAGTGAAGGGGAAATCGTCACCGTGAGTCGTCGTTTGATCGAGGCGCCACGGCACAATCCCCAGCTCGCTCCTGGCAATGCTCTCGAAAAGTTCTAGATCAGTCCTGTACCTGTCATTGAGGTCCCAAACGAGCAACTCGCGCTTGAAGTTGTGAGTGGGAGGGGGTCCGTTAAAGGCTGTCATCAGCACCACTATGTCGAGTCCTCGAGCACGAGAGAAGGATGAAAGATGCTCAAAAAGGGCATGATAGCGCCGTGCTGCTTTCTTTGTACCTTGCAATGGTGGAGATTGGCTCGCCTTGCTCACTATCCACGAAATCGGCCGCACGACATTGCAGATCCCGATTTTAACAGGATCACCGGACCGCTGTGAGACTTCTGTCCACTCCTTGTAGTCTCTTCCCAAAACCTCGTCCATGGTCAGATTCTCGACGCTATTGCTTTTGGCGTGCATGATCTCTTCATAGAATTCCTGTCGGTTCCAGCCATTATCTTCTATACCAGCAATGTCCTTGTTGTTCGACGATGTGCCTCGTTGATGCCGTACAAATGCCCTCCGAATCTTCCCTTCTAGAAAAGACACGGCCGCACGATCAACATCCGACACTTTGCTTTCTGCTGTCATGTTTGCTGTGTCCGCAAGAATGGCTGCAAGAGCCAATTTTGCGGCTTGAGCCTCGTGCAGGGTGGTTAGAGTAGAAGAGCCACTAGGATCGAATTCAGGAGTCCTGGGGTCATCTCCCCAAATACCTCTGGATCGTAGCTCTCGCACGACGAGGGATGTACAGCTCCCCACGCCTGTCTGGATGCAGCGCGGCTCGTTCCAGTGCGTCGTAGTGCTAGGATTGCTCCTGTGTAACATGTACGGAATAAAAGACTCGTCCTCGTGATGGTCAATACACCCGAGAATCGACAACCGAAGCCCTTCATATACACCTGTCGGTGCATTAAACATACTAGTATTTGGCCCAACAGACGTCAAAGGAAGTGAATTCCAGTCCACCAAAACAACGTCTAGCGTGGTTTCCGCTGCTGCAGACGTTTGCCCCTCCCCCGAGTGACCGCCCGCATCTTTTGAGAGAAGACGTTCTTTGAGGTCTGCGATTGTCAAGATGGCCTCCTCCAACGTCGCATTTTCTAGGACCTGTTGATCGTGATCATGTCCCCTTTGCCAACTATGAGGAGTTGACTCTGTGGAGGTGGCAAGCCTTAGAGCGGTAGCAAATTCAGGGCGCAGCCTCCGTAATTCCTGTCCAGAATGCACATCCGGTAAATTGACGATAGGAATATAGTACTGTCGAGTCTTTCCTCCAGAGGTGTATGAAGCAAAGTATGAGTAGAGGATAGCCGATATTATCGAGTCCAGGTCTGCCGATGGGTTGCCAAGAACAAAAATCGGAGACCAAGAAGCCAACCGGCGAGAATGAGAGATGTGCACAGCTTGCTTGAGGAATTGGAGTAAATCCATGCGCATGGAAGCCATTGTTAGTTGACTGAGGGCGGCGTCTTCAGTAGATGGAAGGTCAAGTTTTGGATTGTAATTTACACCACATGACACTTCTCTTTAAGTGGAATACCACATAGTACTACCTAGTAGTAGGTAACCTACTACTACTACTACTACTACTACTATTACTACTGCTACTACTGCCACTACTGCTACTACTGCCACTACTGCTACTACTGCCACTACTGCTACTGCTGCTACTACTACTGCTGCTGCTGCTGCTGCCTAGGTACTTCGTACAACGTACAACGAACTGACCATGTTGAAGAACCTTGCTTCCAAGATGGAATACCGGTGAATGAAATCGACCTCGCCATATAAGCCTTGGTCCTCTGGTATTGGCAGTGGGTGGGCGGATGGAAGTCGAGTCCATGTTCGAATCAAATGAAGATACAAATAATAGTAATGCGATTTCCTCGTTTCATTAGGTATAGCATATAGCAATGAAACGAAACCTCATAGTCTGATACGAGAAAGAGCTAAACTGAGAACAGAAAATCTTTAACACAGCCTGGGATGAACCGACCGCGTGGCCCAAATCCCAATAAACCATAACTCCACCCTTGCAAAAGTACTGAGGACGAACGCCACCCAGTACAATCCCATCCCAGCAAGCGTCCGCATAACTCCAGGGTTGTACCTTCACGCATCTAGCTTCCTCCCAATGCTCACAAGAACAGTAATGTAAAACGCTGCAGACAACGATGAATCACCGAGGTAACTTGAATAAGAGCAGATAGCACACAAGATAGGAGGGATAATACATTTTAAAAGGGGAAAATAGGAAGCTTATATTGTAAAACCAAGTCTCAACTTAGAAAATCGTCAGCCAAAGCATGTGACGCGTCCTCGTGACGACTAGGGCCATCCATAATCTCGTCATGGTCGCCGTTGGCTCCGTCCATGGCAGATCCCGAGTTCTCTCGAGTTCCGCTGCCGCTAGCACTCTTCAGAACTTCTAATGCTTCGTTCGCATGGCTCATTTCAGCTTCCGCATCTTGGTTGGTAAGGTCGGCAAAGAGATCATCCATATTTCCGCGAGGACTGCTGCCAAATGGATTCTGATTGTCAACATCAACACCCATACCCGCGTTTTCTTTGTCCATGGCCTGTTGAGATTCGTGAGTCACAGGTTGGCTCCTGTCAAACCTCGGTGGGCTAAAGAGGGATTGATCCAGCCCTGAGTGGCGAGTAGTTGGTGAACTAGGAGGGAACGTTGGAGATTGTACATGGTGATCTTGGGAGACAAAAGTTGTTTGGCCAGCGTCATATGCAGAGGTTGACTCATTTGAAGGCAGAGGATACGGGTGAGAGAACGCGAACTTCTGAGAGGAATGGGTATCAGTCGTGGGAGCGACCGTTGTCGAAGACGGCTCGTTTCCAACCGAGGCAGGTTGTGATTCACCCGCTTGGTTTTGCTTGTTGGCTGTGGTTCCTGAGGCTGGTGGCGGCAGTGCACCTCGGCTGGTATGTGGCTCAGTCGATTTCCGTTTCGAACCAAAGGTATGGTGCTTCGTGCGCAGATGTAGTGGAAGATCTTCCGGTCTATCGACTCCGTATTGGGCCATCATCTTTTGCTGCTTTGTTGGACGTGGTTTGCGAGTGGAGAGCGACTGTTCGAGAATTGGAGGGGGTTCTGGTGCAACCGGAGCCCATTTGTGAATCTCCTGGCGGAAGAAATTTGTTTCGAAAGCAAGAAGGACTTCAGCGCCCTCAATTTTGCGAAGATAGAATATTTGGGTGGGGACTTCCTCTGCTGTCGTACAGGCCGCGTTTGTAAACGGGCGCAAGAATTCACGAAAGGCTGAAGCTTGTTCAATGATGCTGTCCAGTAATTCTTCTTCCTCGGGCTGGAAAGGAAGATCTGGTATCTCCGCTTGCCATTCTATGAGGTCTTCCAATTTAGGGCGAGCTGCATCTCGTGGTATCTTCACGCGCCAATCGCAGATTGGACAAGTATAACTGTCATATTCTTTAACCTTGCCACGAGCTATTTTGAGACATTTGCCGTGGTACCTATATCATAAAACGTCAGTTACATACTAGTTGCGAAGTGTTTCCAAATGTTCCTCACCATTCATGACATATCTCGCATTCGATCATCAGACCGGACTCCTGCTGTCTGCATATGCAGAATACATCTTTCTTTTTCGATCGACTACCCATCCACGAAGACTGAGAGTCAAGAGTCCCGTCAGGACTTGTCTCTCGTGATGCAGGTTCAACTGGAGGGCGGTATCGATCTTCGAGGTCGAAGCAATATGAATTTCTTTTCTGGACATACTGCATATGCATCTTCAGAATATGCAGCGGTGCGTTCGCTTTCCCAAATAGTTTCTTCCCTTTCCTCATCCAATCCTCGTGGCGTTTCTGTTCCCGTTCGAGATCAATAGTACCGTTTGGCTTGCTATTTAATTGTGCCAAGGACTCCAACAACTCTCGCACTTCTTTATAATGTGGCCGCTTTCGGAGATCTGGGTTTTTGCTTGCCTCGTAGAAACGCGCTATTTGTTTTTGCGCTTCGCGCTGTTTGGTGAGGATCGCGTCGACTTTGGCAAGGGTGTCAGCGGACACAGGGAATCTTGCAGCCTGAGCAGAAAGCGCCTCGAGTTGCTGATAGTGGATGGTTTCAACGGCCATCAGCTCCTTCGCCTTTGACTCCCAGGTTTCCCCCTGACGAAGAAGCTCTCGAAAATGGTGAAGGTGCTCATTGGTCTCAGGCAAACCAAGCACTTCACCGCGTTTGATGAACTCGCGGCATTCTTCGATGTTCTGATATATCTCACGCCTGCGACGAGCTTCGTCGTTCCATTTCATTTGTTGGAGGACTTTGTCAAGTTTGTCGACTTCTGGAATGTCAACGTTGAAATTCCGTCCCAATTCAAAAAGATCTTCAACGTTTTGCGTGGTTGTTATGTGTGGGTTAGCCAGAATAGCCTGCGCATCAGTCTGGAATTTGACGATTTCCTGAATCTTTTCTCTGAGAGTTGCAATTTGAGGACAATCGAAAGAGAGGCTCTCAGCTTCAGCCAGTAGACTGTGGAGTTTCTCGACACTGCGCAATTCACGATCACGTTCTTCCATTTGAGCAACTTTTGCTGCGATGCCTTTTCGCCAAAGTTTCTCGTTCTTCCGACGATTCTGCTGCTTGCGTGTAATATAATTGTTCGCCTCTTCCACCCACTTATCACATCGTTGGACAAAATTTGCAAGATCCTCAAGACCAGGAAGGTGATACGGTATTTTTTCACCCTCTGCTAGTAGTGCATGTAATGCTTTTAGCGAGGGCTTTGGTTCGTTTTCAAGTAATCTGTCGAGCTTCTCACCCCAGGCTTCCGGTATCCTGGCACGATCCTCTACTTTTTGGACGTACGCTCGTAATGCATCGTCCGAAAGTCGATACCGGAGGGTATGATTGGAGTTAAACAACCGCTCAGACCGAGTCTCGCCGCAACAATCAAAGTTGCCAGCGTGCAAAAGGCACAAAACCGTCCCTTTGTTGTTGCACTTGAACTGTGCCAAGTAAGTAAACGCCTTGCAATAGGCGCACTGATACTCCTCTTCAGGCAGGTCGCTGTCTTCCACGATGAACTGTAGCTCACAACTCTCCGATGAATTGGTATCCGGCTCTGTGATTTTACAGCTGTGCTGACGTATCTCCTGGTGGCTTGACAAAAACGACGACCTCTGTCCAAGTTCGCGGTCAGACATTCGCCTCAGAGCGGGACCTAGCCATTTTGCCGTTTTAATAGACAGATCTCTTGCAGCTGCTGTCATTAATAGCTCGTCGTGCGAAAAACAAGGCTGCCGCCTGAAGGCTTGCAGGCGTTCCGCACCAGCTTGGCCAAAAGACTCCCAATCAGCGGGTGCAAAGTTCACAGCTTCATTGAAGTTGAAGCCGTGATTAAAACCAGCATGGTAAGCTTGAGGAAACGTTATCACAAACTGACCAGCACGTTGATCAAGTGCGTACACGTTCACTCCAGCTTTCTTCAGTTGGCTAGGTGGCAACAACGTTACAAGTTGGAACAGAAGGTCAGGTTGCGTTTCGAAAAGCTCTGGAACAGCCTGACGCATTGCCTCCTCGAACGCCTCAGCATCGGAACCGGGGATGCCATACCATGTCTTGGTTGCTCCAAAGTGCTGATAATTTGCGGAATACGCGTAGTGGTCCTCGTTATGCCAGCAGAATGTCGAAAAACACATGCCCACATAAACCCATGGCACAGTCATTCCAGAAACGTCTGACTTAATATGACGGAAGAGCGAGTCTCCATGTAGAGGAAGAACATTCAGATTCCACGGGTCAACGGAATAAGGATCCAGTGGATTCTTTTCGATGGTGGGAAAGCCGCTTCCATGAGTAGTAGAATGAATATCCGCACCATATTCGACTTCCACAGTTTCCGTCAAACTTTCAACAAGTCTCCAGAATTCCCGCTCAACATCATCCTCAGACTCCCGACGTTGGGTATTAAGTACGGGGTCAAACGGCATCCTTGAGCGGAAATAGTTTCTTTTAAAGGCATCTGCCTTCTCTTGGAACTGTTTTAAAGAGTATATGCCGCCTTCTTCGAAGCCATACTCTCCAGTCCCAACGAGACATTTTGGGCAATGCCAATAGTGCTCAGGAAAGGAGTTTAGAGGTGGATCAAGACATTTCATGTGATAACTGTTATCACATCCGTCGCAAGTAACGATCGATGGTCGGTCGTCACTCTTACCGCAGCTCTCGCATTTCTAGGCATTGGCTTTAGTCCCCAGGTCAACTAGTTCATTGTGTAGGAACCAGACACTTACATCTCCCTGTTTTCTATTAGTGTTCTTTGCACGCGGATGTGCTGCAGCGGGTCGTAGAAGTGTCATATGGGACCCAGCAACAGTGGGTGCCGCTTGGACCGGATCTAACGAGTCGAATCAGCAAAGTTTCTATGCCAGGAGAAAATTGTCTTGAGGCGTGGAATACCTTTCTTTAGACGTTTGCTTCGACGGCCATTGGAGTCTCTATTTTCGGCAGAGGAATTATTTGCTCCGCCCTCGTGAGTCTGCGTGCGCTTAAGAGGGGTAGTGCCATTACCACCTGTCGCGGCAGTAGAATCTAGGCTAGTATTTGCCATTGATGAAGACGAATCTCCAGTAGCAACGCCTGGAGGCTCCGTGCCACTTTCCGTCTCCCGCTTCATGTCAACATTAAATCTGTTCGGGTTCGAATTGACCGCTGTGAACCCACACGTCGTCGCAGGCCGTGAAGGGTTAGCGTTCGTGGGAGCAGTGGATTCGCGCTGACGTTTTTCTGACTCTGCAGCCGACGTGTTCACCGAAACCGGGCTCTTGCTTGCCGATGTTCCCCCATTTACCTCTGAAGACGGGGATGCCTCCGAACCGGTCTTTTTACTTGTGGCAGGGGACTGTCTTGGAGATGGTACGTAAGGTCCTCCATGCTCCATTTCGAGTTGTTGCTGTACACTTGGTTTCGCCACACGAAGATAGTCTTCATAGGGCTGGAGCCAGCGTTGGTACGAGTTTTTCAGCGACGTTGATAACGAAGACATAATCTTCCCACTGTAGCCCAGATCTCTTCCGATCTCCGCCCACTTCTTCATCTTGCAAACTTGGTCAAACCCACCACGAACCTCGACAGCTTTCTTGAGCCTGTAGAGGTCGAGAGGCCGCTTGTCGACGCTGGGAAAGCGGGTGAGGTTGTTTCCATGTTGCTTGTGGAATTTGGTCAACTGATCGAGGTAGTTCAGATTTGCACGGGTACCTTGTAAGGTAGTCAGCACGACATAATCGCCTGCACGCATCTAGAATACGGAGGCCTAGCGTGCGAGTTCAAATATGCTTACCTCCTTCAACTGAGTTAAGTTCTTGTCTTCGAGTCCGAAAATGGAAGCGCTGTGAACAAAAGCGGTCAGTTCCGAGAGAGAACAGGATCCATAGAATTATGCGAAAAGACATGTTATGAAAGCAAAAGCTTAATGGTATGTCACGCTTGCAAAGTGACTTAATTTCGATTGCCGTACCTCAGTGTCAATTGCGAATGGGGGGTTCCAGCTATCCGGGGGAATGATCTTGCATATACCATATTTCCTTCCCTCAGGCGCAATCTTTCGGATATACTCTAATGGGTCTTTGAACTCTTCCTCTGTTGGGCGAAAAGTTGGAGCTTCTTGTAGGTCATGAGGCCGCACTCGCGTCACAGGTTCGCGGACTTGAGTAGGCTGGCCTTTTCGTTCAACGGTGGAAAGATCGAGGGGTTCTGCTCTTCGGGCACTCAAGGGCACGCTGGGGCCATAGGGCGGCTGGGAAATCCCATTTCGAGTCGAATTTCGTCCCGTCGAGGGTTGGGAGTGCTGCGCAGCAGTATTGCCCCCCGTCGACGGTGGGACCACCATCTCTTTGTCGCTGTCCAGCTATGAAAGAGAGGTAGTATATAAGAAAGACACGCCTCGCGAGAAACAGGATGATGGAAGAGTCAAGGCATTGGCAAGATTTAGATGATAAGCCAGACTAAGGATCGATTGAGACGACCTTGGAAGAAGTTCGCGATTCGGGTGAAGGATTACGGTACGCGTGGGACCTCTATGAGCTAAAGATGGGTGGGGATTTTAGGACAAGCAGGTCTCATAGCATCAGTTTTATCTGGGAATTTTCAGGTGGTCCAAGCCGGTGCAAGATGGCATTACGGGGAAAGACATGGGAATGATGGGATGGAAGAGCCAGTCGACGACGGGCCTTGCTCTGGTTCTGGCTGAGGCTTGTTTCTCCTATGGCAGATAAGTGGTCGTACCGAAAGACAGCTTGTGATTGGCTTGATTTCTTCATCCTTTATGTCAGCTTCCCACCAGCCCGATATGGAAAGTGCGAGTGCTGTTTTACATCACGTGCCTTACCCGTCGCCGCTTTATCCTGTACGTCTCTGTGGCCAGGCAACATTGTTTACCAACTTGGAATTTCAGGGATGTATCGCTTGAGGAGCCAGACCTCGATTGTTGCCAACGCAGGCTCTTGATAATACGATTCATGTTCGAGTGGACATCAGAACTCGCGAAGCGCTTCATCAGCTTGACAAAGAAATTTCAGTTGCATCATGAAGATAGATTTTCGGGTGAGAGTTCTCCAAAGTGAAACGAATGGCGACCCTTCAGCGATCGGCTACCAGTTCCAGTCTCGTGCCCGGGGAGCTGATTAGGCCTATTCCGGCTTTCTACTGCTGCTATCTTTTACGTTCGACTGTGCGTCATGCGAGTCTCTATATTGGCTCAACTCCAAATCCAGGCCGGCGGCTGGCTCAACACAACGGTCTTATACAAGGCGGAGCAAAGAGAACAAGCCAAGACAAGTTGAAACCGTGGGAAATGGTTTTGCTCGTCAGTGGGTTTATGAGTAGAGTCGGTGCCTTGCAGTTCGAGTATGATCCATCCATGCCCTCATGGCTTCTATATTCTTCTCCCAGTTCTTCTACATAGCCTGAGCCTCCATCGGCGTTTGGGTGGCAGCATTCGTTTTGCAAGGACTCCCTCTGAATGTTACTACGCTCGATGGCCAACATGACAGTCCGACTAACACTTTCCAGGTGGGCTTGGCAAAACACAGACTTCTCCCGGCGTGCAAAGGCTGATGATACTTCCGAATTGCAGCCAAGCATCCGAATATGTCCTGGTACCGGGAAGCGCGTCAAACGATCAAAAAAGCGTCGCAGTCTCTCAGTATCAGACGTTATAGCCCGTCTTCATCTCCTACTTCGCTCAAAATACTTCTCTGGCTGGCCACTTGAAGTGCGCTTTTATTGCCCACGTGTGTACCTTGTCTGGCAACGATGGTCAGATGGTGTCGATGGATTACTTGCCGATTCAATCAAGCTTATTGGCCCCGCCGAATCTCATCATAGTACTGGGCAGACTGGCCCTAGCAGGAGCAGCATAGGTATGGACGACCTAGTCGTCTCGAATAATCGACTAAAAAAGTATCGGGAAAAAGCTTCCTTTCTGCTTGATAACGGCGAGTGCATCAACTGCGGCGTCTGCAAAATTCCACTGCAAGTGGAAAATGACCTGATAGTCGTCTGTTCGTATGAAAATTGTCATTCTGTCTCCCATATTAAGTGTCTTGCATCAATGTTCCTTAAACAGGAGAAAGACAGTGAAAAAATTGTCCCAACGGCCGGTGTGTGTCCAGCGTGCAAAATGACAGTCGAATGGGCAACATTGATGAGAGAGGTCACCCTGAGATTACGTGGTGGGCGCTAAAAGGAAACTGCAAAGGCAGCGAAGTCGAGCGTCGAAAGGGACCAGTGCTCCCAACGACTTGACGGAGCCTTTCTCTATTCTCTATTAAGGATCGAAGAGTGAATATAGGATGGCGAGAGAATAGATCCCAAGATATCAAAAGCTGCATCTTTTATCGTTTGGAATAACTGGCCACAGCATTTGCGAGTTTAGTTTATGTCACAGATGTGAAGATCGAATTAGGATGTGAGGGGTAGATAATGGACGGAGATGCTTGGAGCGGCACCTTGAAAGTGACCTGGAGGACTTCATGGCTAGCTCGAGGCAAACGGTAATGGGCCAAGGGTCCGCAGTGGCCCGATAGCGTCAACGTTTGCAATGCAATTCAAGGCGTGCTCTAAAACTTCCTTCGCGACGTCGTCTTTGGACCGACTAGCATCAATAACTCGCATTTCTTCGTTTCCGTTCATTCCCAAAAAAGACAGATATAGGTTCGCAACTCGCTGCTGTAGGTCGGCGTTCTCGTATCTTTCTAATCCGTAGCCACCTCTCTTTGCTGCCTCTTCTTGTGATATATTAAGAAAGCACCATATATCCGGGCGCGGTAGGCCAATTTCCGGCTGCCACGCCCATTGTAGAGATAAATTGTCCAGGTTCTTCGCGGCGGAGTAGACAGCCCCAGAGTAAGAGTAGCGGTCCACAATAACGGTAATACCCTTCGAAATATCCTCGCGGATTTGTCCCGCTGCCTCCCAACGGTTTGCGCTAAAAAGCAAGTGGATGGCATGATCATCCTGGTGCGTATTCCCACGGAGATAAGAGTCAATTAACTTCCCCGTGGGCGTCGATCTATCTTTCTAGCCTTGAGCACATCAAGATCACAGGAAAAAAAAGAAAGAAAGCAACGATGTGGTCAGCATACCTGGGAAACGAATGAATTTCACGTTATGACCTCTGTCCTGTAGCCCTTGGAGCAGAGTCGCACATTGTGTTGTCTTTCCGGCACGGTCCAATCCCTCGATAACGATTAGCGCGCCACGCTTATGTGCCTTATTGTCTCCATTCATCAAGGAGCTGGAGTCCATTATGTGAAAAGCATTCATTGAACCTTGCTCATAGAATCGATTGTTGAGAATCTTCTTGGTGTATAACAATGTCCGACGCGACGCGTGGGCGTGTTGCTGAAAGTGATGATTTAGGTAAGCAACTGATAAGGCCTTTGTTATCGTATCAGATCCACATCTCAGCACTTGGTTTCCTGAGAGATGAAGAACATTGACATTGGGACTTGATAGTAGAAAATGACCTCCGATATGAGCTGTGACTTAACGGAGAAGATGTTTAAATTTACTCTTACAAACTCAGTGCCATCAGTTTTGTCCCCACGCATTGCGCGACTTTCCCTGCAGGGCAGAAAACATCTGCAAACACCTCACTACATCCCGATATCCTCGCGTGGTGCATTGCCGCATGTGACTCATGATAATGTCCAGGCGCATATGTCTGTATATGGTCTATATGTTGCGCTTGAAGACTGTAAGCTTTTTCCGCAAAGATGATGTGTGGCTCGATGGATATCAGCTAATTATCCTGCTCACTCGAGCAGTTCAGTCATAGAGAGAGGAGATAAAGGGGTTCCTCCAATATACAAAACACCCATCCAGACGTCAGAATCAGCATTGCGCAATTTTTTATGCTATCAAGATAATTTATTCTTGGTTATGGGCCCGCGAAGGGTACCTCCAGTCCTTCCTGGGACGCCGAACTCTTCGAACTCGATTACCATTTCAACGTCTGTTGGTTTTCGACAACTTGAATCGCATCAATATACGGAAGCTGTGGAGAAGTTAAATCCGGACTTCGTTGTGGGTTTGGCTGATATTGTGTTGGGCCAACCTCCAGGGGTGAAACGGCGAGAGAAAATGGTGGACAGAACACATGCATGGACAAGAGATGCACTCGAACGTTTGTATGGTTCGGCGTCAGGATCTCAACCGCGCACCACATCGTCGTTTCTCGCGCCGCTACTACCTTTAGACGGGGAGCTGCAAAATCTATATATACAAGATCTTCAAACTGACATGAACAATCACATCGCCGGGTTTGCCCTATACGACCCATCTACGGTCTCAATCATTCCTGAATCCATGTCCCATCTGGTCCGATTGTCGCTTGCCGAGCCGCGGAACCCCCAGGGTATCCTCAGAGAAGTATCCTTGGGAGTCGATATCACAACAATTCCTTTCATCAATGAAGCATCCGATGCTGGATTCGCACTTGATTTCGCCTTCCCATGCGCTGCTCCTGATGGCAGGTCGGCTCGGAAGCCGCTAGCGTTCGACATGTGGGCTGCTACCTACGAAACAGACCTGTCACCCCTCGTCCAAGATTGCCAATGCTACACATGCAGAAACCACCACCGGGCATATATCCGACACCTACTTAATGCAAAGGAAATGCTCGCGTGGACGCTCCTTCAGATCCACAACCACCATGTAATTGACAACCTCTTCATTGCCATTCGGACTAGCATATCCAACGGAACGTTTGAGCAAGACGTGCAAACATTTGAAAGCGTATATGAGGCTGAATTCCCTAAGAAAACAGGCCAAGGTCCAAGGTAGGCAATCTTTCATTCCCATTCGATTGACCTTTCTAGCGCCGTGTTCTAATTGAAATGACCCCGTAGAATACGTGGTTATCAATATAAAGCTGGTTATGCAGAGCCAAAAAGGAATGCACGCGCCTTTGGTCGTTTAGATGATGCACTGCAGGCGTTTGAAGCGTCGGAATCGGCATCTGCAGCTGCGACACCCGATGCTAGTTCTGAGGAACTGCAAGCTCGTGGGTTTGCTGAGAAAACTGGTTGAAGTATACATATTTTACTATTCTTCCAACTGCGTCTATATTAGCGATGAGAGTAATGTAGCACTGAATTCGATTCTCATTTCAATTGATTGGCGAGGAGAGTCACACTGAAATCACCCTAATGCTTTCCAGCATAGTGTTGTTGAAATCAAATAGCTCAGGCTTGAATTATTCGATTTCTTCCCAACTATCCTTCATTCGAATCTCGGTTCCATCACGCCAACCATCAAAGAACCTCGATGGTCTGGCCTCGTTTTCACAGCAAAGGGCACGCAGAGACAAGGGGCATTATTTCATGGCCCCGTTTCGCCCAATCTCCGTGTAACGTGCGAATATGGAATTCTGTTTGGCCATGAATCCCGCCTCTCGTAGCGTTGACGAAGACCAGCCCTGTTAGAACAGGGGTAGGTTATCGAACCTTGATGCTTTTGACTTTTATCCTTTCGCTCAAACGAGTCGACAAAATCTCATCCAAAGTCGTAATCATCATCGGTACCATTCAACCATGTGAAGAGTCCTTGACACATACTTCTGGGAGCCACAATTGGACCTCACCAGATAGATTCACCTGAAACCGCAAGGTTAGAGATGTGAAAGGTCGGCGTTGAAGTCCTCCTCGGTTTGTGACATACCCCACACCCCGCAAAGATGGAGGGCGAAGGCACTCGTTGTCCCCGCACTTTCACAAGCTGACCCATCCAACGGTAAAGGTGTTGCCAATGTCTACATTGTTTTTGAAGAGATGGAGTTTCTCTACGACACATGAAATTGGATAGGACCTTAATGATACAACGTACCCCAATCCAAAACATGGCTGTTGGTGCCATGAAGTGATAATATCTGACCGCACAGTTGTAATATCTGGCAGCATCAAATCCCATATGGATTCAGAAACGAAGCAACATGGTCACACACCTAGATAATCCCAGTATGACCGACGAGAACCGGTCACAGAAATGCGTTAATGTTTCCTGAGCAGGGCGAGCCTTATCAACGCCCTTCCGCATTGGAGTGGTCTTCAGTCTTTCCAACAATCGCTGAACCAGGGTGCAGCATCTGATGCTACGGAGAAGATCTCCATTCTCCACAAGTGGAGTCAAGGTCGTTTCTGGAAACAAACCCCAAGAAGTCCCTTAGGTCTGATTGATCGTCCTACAGCACTAGTAAGGGTTCGTCCCGCGAATGATGGACTGCACGTATGGTGAGATTATTGTGGGAATGAACGGGCGATCATCAATGCTTCGCAAACAGAACTGCGTCCTGAGTATTAATAGGTGTTGAGTAACTGCACTCGTACCAGGTTCGCTACTCTTTCTTATGAGTGCTGATGGACCATGCGCTTTAACACAGCCGGCGCAGATGCTTTACTCGGATGGATAGTCCGTCTTTTTGTCTCGACTCAAACCCGCAGACACGCATGTTGCATTGACTATGATCAACAATATTCTCACAGATGCACTGGGCATTTGTCGGACTCGGTTGTCAGAGAGATCCATGAACTCATAAAACTTCCAACTCGGCGGCTGTAGTGGTGGATATATAGAATAGACAAACTGGCCCTCCTGGCCTTGGACATTTTTTTCCCCAAAGAACAGAGCATCTGGAACTGTGCCTGTGATTCTCAGTTCCAAGGTCCTATAGCACCTGAGGGTTTGTCACAATGAAGACCACCGTTGTTGCCGTGCTTTCTTTCGCCACCGTTGTCTCCGGTCACGGATATCTCACTGCACCTGCAAGTCGTACACGACTGGGAAATGAAGTATGTCATTGGAGACCAAAGCAAAATAAAATATGCTATCGCTCCAGAGTCTGACGCTTTCCTGCATAGGCCGGTGTGGATTCGTGCCCCGAGTGCTCCATCCTTGAACCCGTCGAGGCCTGGCCAGATCTCGAAGCTGCAGCCGTCGGTAGAAGCGGACCATGCGGCTACAATGCCCGCGATGGCATCGACTACAACCAGCTCCGCGAGCACTGGGGAAACGAGGTCGTCGCCACGTACAAGCCAGGGCAGGTCATCGAAGTCCAGTGGTGTGTCGACCACAACGGTGACCACGGTGGCATGTTCAGCTACCGCATGTGTGACGACCAGGAGCTCGTCAACAAATTCCTGGACTCAAGCTATCTGCCCACCGAGGAGGAAAAACAAGCTGCAGAAGACTGCTTCCAGGCGGGTTTCCTGCCGTGCGTCGATGTCTCGGGTCAGTGGTGCTGGCGCAATGACTGGTTTACCTGCAACGCTTTTCAGGCCGACGAGCGACGAGGATGTCAGGGTGTGGAGGGGGCCCCGCTCAACTCCTGCTATACCACTGTTGCCGTACACTGTCACCAAGAAGATCAAGCTGCCAGAGTTCGAGTCCAGCCATACACTGCTTTCGTTCCGGTGGAACTCTTTCCAGACACCGCAGGTGTACCTCCACTGCGCTGACATTGCCCTCCAATCATAAGGCTAGCCATTCGAGGAGTTGCATATCTTCCAGCACTGATGTTGGTTTGACAGATCTCGCCGTTTTCCACTGTAAATAGTACATGGTATGTAGTCAGTCCGCCAACGTCTCATGGTCCCGATGCGTGGCTCAGTGTCGTATGCTCCACATAAAGTTCTGTTCTCTCTTCGCAGTCCCTTGTGACTAGATTCGGAAAATTGCCATGTTGATCGGTCGTTTGAGCCCTGACTCCGACGACCAGGGGCTCCAACGCCGTCCATAACTTGTTGATTTGAAACCGTTGGACTTCACAAGATCCTCTCAAAAGAACTTCCCTATCTTGAGCTTTGGACATGGTCTCTGGACTCCATGACAATGTTCAGAAGTCAAAATGAAATCTGCAGAATACTGTGATGCTCCATAATCTTAGTAGTAGTATAGTCGTATCAGGCACAGATGAAAGTCGACCTTTCTTCACGGTCAGCTCGGGCGATGAAGCCAGGGGTCGTGTTCCTAAGTTTCTGTGCTCCTATTGGTTAATGTTGTCGTGGCTGCCCAGTCTCAATGTCCATCACGATTCTGGTGCTAATTGGCGTGAATGTTGTCGGTAGTTGTGCTATTTCCACGTCTCCGCCATCGTAAATCGACGGATGCCACGATTTAACCATCAATGATTAACGGAGTACTCCGACTTAAGTGACTTGCTTCTGCGACGAGAGCTAGCCAAACTCCAACGCTCATATTGTCCCTTCATGGTCGTAGTAGTCTTTCCAGTTTTACCATCAAAAGTCCGCAGCATATCAAAGATACTACCACCCGAGAAACGTAGGGGTCCCTTGAGGGAAGATGCCTGGGAATGAACGCCAATTTGCCAAGCTCCCCGGAAGCCGACGGATGACCATCCAGCGTGCAATCAAAAAGCACTGAAATGGAGCCGGATGGACTACTATTTTGCACTACGACCGTAAGCCGATGCGTGGGCCGGCAAATGTTCTCCAGACGGAGAATGGAAAGTCCTGTGACTCCGAGGCCCAACAGGGGCTCTCCTCTTAAGATATTAACTGAGGTCGTGGCTGTGATGGTTTTGCTTTATGACCATTACTACTAATTATATTAGTATTGATGGTCCTCTCCGCTAGATTTGATTTTGGTCTGGGTCCAGGATGCAATTTCCAGTGCTCCTCCTGCTCCCTCTCCTCCATGGATACTACGCTTGGGCGGCGTGCATTCCCAACTGGACCCCTTCGATCGATTCGTTGGGCACTCTCCAGGTGCTGAAATATAACGATCTCAGTTCCGAGAACAACGGCACGGCTGCAGTGCTTGCACACAAGAGGCAGACTTACGCCAGAGCTGAGTCGACGTGTTCTACCATTGGCGAGAGTCTCTATCAGATCCCGGAGACGCTGGATAACAGCTTGACAGAACTGCAGCACCAACTTGACTACCTCGTCTTCAACAGGGACCTGCCGCCGGATGGCTTTCTCTGGGTTCAATCCCAACGAGATTCCTCGTCACGTTGCGTCGCGTATGCCTATGGTCGCAAGCAAGTGAGCAACGTGTCCTGTGACACCGAATTGCCCGTTCTCTGTACTTCGAAGCCTGCTCCAACCACCCAGGATAACACCGAGCCCGAGGAGTACTCCAAAATCTCGACCAAAGCTGGTGACTACAGCGTGACTGGCTACCGGGATGGACGCTCGTTTCGCTTCCTGGGGATCCCGTATGCAGATCCGCCAGTGGGGAACCTAAGGCTTATGCCGCCGCGGCCTTACTCTGGCCCCAAAGACGTCAAGGCAACATCGTTTGGGCCGAGCTGCATGCAGGGATCCGGCAATGAGACTGAATATTCGGAAGATTGCCTCTACATCAACGTCTATACACCTGTGCTCCCCGCTGGGAAGTCGTGCGCGGTTGGGCGCCGCCCCGTCGCAGTATGGCTGTACGGAGGCGCTTTCCTAGGGGGCAGCTCTTCGTCCATTGTTTACGACGGGGGCAACTTCGCTAGTAGAAACGACGTTGTGGTGGTCACTCTAAACTACCGCCTGGGGGCCCTGGGTTTCCTTGCAACAGACTCTGTTCTGCCCGGTAGCCAGGGAATTCAAGATCAGATCCTGGCCCTTCAATGGGTAAAGAAACACATTGCCGCCTTTGGAGGCGACCCTTCAAGAGTTACAATTTTTGGCGAATCAGCGGGCGGTCAGAGTGTCGTGGCGCTCTTATCCTCCAGCGCTGCCCAGGGTCTGTTTGCGGCTGCCATCTCCCAGTCTTCACCTGTCAGCTTGCCATGGTTTACTCGCGATGTTTACACGGAGTTCATCACTCCTCAAGTGTCCTCTGACGTTGGCTGCAATGAAACCAAATCGGAAAAGGAGCTCATTGCTTGCCTCCAATCGGTCCCTGCAACGGAGTTTCTTCATGTCGACATGAGCACGATTGCATCCCGTGTAAACAGTGGTTACTTACACAGCACTACCTTGGTCGCCAACATTGAGCCGTTCCTGCCCATGATCGACGACTCTAATAGCGGCGTTATCGATGACCAGTTCCACGTCCTCCTCTCAGAAGACAAGCTTCCAAATCGTGTGCCTGCGATATTTACTATCGTCACCGACGAATCAGCGGCGTGGCTGAACATAGTTCCCGAGCTGGGCTCAAGCCAGGAAGCTCTGGAAATGGCTCTTTCCATTGCATTCCCACGCGATCTAGCAGACCAGATGATTGACTCTGGCATTTTCCGTGTAAATTCCTCCCACCCAGACGGCGTGCGCATCGCCCTCGCCAATTTCCTCACGGCCAGCAACTGGATTTGCCCGCAGTCGTATCTTCTGGACCTCGCCAACAATTCATTCCCGATGTTGTACGAGGGTGTGTTTACTCGCGGCTACACAAGGAACAGCTCTTCCACGGCAGAAATCTGCGTGCCAAACGCCCACTACAACGCTACTTGTCATGCCGCAGATGTCCTGCCCGTTTGGGGCTCCATGAACCTCCTGCAGGGAGGCCGGTATTATGACGACGAAGGCCTTCCGCACTCTCAGCTGATGAACGACGTCTTCGGCTCATTTTTCCGCACTCACGACCCGAATCCGGATGTGGATATGCTTAAAATCCGTGGACCGGCCTACAGCACGACATATCGCATTTTCGCAGAACAAGGGTATGAAGTGAGGTTGTTTAATAGCAGTATTGGAGATCTTAATGAGTTTGGCTTTCCTCCATCTCACACCGATGGACCTCTGGTCCCTGAGCAGTGTGCGGTTTTCGAAAGTTATGGCTACACTTTTGAGAGGGCTAAATTTGAAGCCTGATGCTCTGTCTGCTGAGATAAGGTCGTTAACCTCTACTTACTACACGTTAATAAAATATTTTTTGAGGATCTATACATAGAGCTAGCTGTCCATTTTTTTTTCTCTCTTCTGCAAGATTCGGCTTCGTTGTGTCCAAAATGCTCTCATTCCCAGGAAAACGCTTGAGTCAAATGTTCGAGCAACGTATGAATTCCCGTAGATGGCAAGCTAACAACCCGATCCAGACCCCCTTTCTTCCAAACGACTGACCAACCCAGCAAAGATGGTTCAATTATGTACATGCAAGCCTCTTTTTCAAGGCGAATATTTCTGTTATGTTTATATCATCAAAGATCATCAACTGCGTAGCATATCCCACTTTATCGGCTCCCTTCTTCCACACCAGCAAGCACCCTCCATAGGAGCTTGCCCTCGTCTTCCCTACTATCGACGTTCAAGTCACCACCCGCGCCAAAGCGCTGTCCCACGACACAGACAAGCCACACATCTCTCTTAACCTGGTCTAAAAGTCTTTCTGATAGACTACCACGCGGGAAAATCCGCCTCCACTCGTCCCAGATGCGGAAGGCCTCTTCTCCCCAGGCGCGGAAACTTACTTCCTCAATGATCGTGGGTGTGACGATCTCCTTACCCCGAAAGACGCCCCACGTCACCGCGTTGACGTTATTCGCGTTTGGACCTGAGTACGCATCCTCATCTAGAGCAGCATCCACCGTTCCTGTTGGCGTAGGCTGAGGATAAGTGGAGGACGATTGAAATTCGCCAGCAGCGTTAGTGGCAAACCACGCGAACTCATCGTGTCCATAGCGGTTAAGGAGTGGTTTTAGATGCTTTTGGAAGTCCTCGCTGGGGCAGAAGAATTCGACGAATGCTTTCTGGAAAACGAATCCTCCGCCCGGTGGTCCCCATCCAAAGATAGGATCATCACTACGCACGCCATTGACTGCTGGTTGCGAGGCAAGGGTCCACCATCCTCGATCGATCAATTTCAGCAGCTCTTCACGAATTGTGGCTGTTTCCGCATTTAGACTTCCAGAGCCTTCTTCAGCACCACCTTCTGACCATGGCACAGCATGAAGCTGTCCAGAAACATGCCGTCGGAAGATGGCACTAATGTCTTCGCGTGAAGTCGGGTAACCCCACAATCGACGGGCTACTGTGGCTGTAACGTGGAGTGAAGGTCCGTAACCATCGATTTCACCAAACGCGGGAGATCGCGCATCACCCCATCGGCCGTTAGGGAAATCGTCCCAGGTTGCTTCACGTCCCAGGGAGCCCAGACCTTCAGATATCTGAAGAGTGGTACTACGGTTGGGTGGACTGAGCACTGGAAAGCCGGCGGAGTGTGCGGGCGTTTCATGAGAGACGGAGCCCCGAGAGGAGCTATTCTCGATAGGATGAATGGGAACGTCGACAATAACCCGGTTATGTGGCTGCGAGTTGATAGAAGACGCACGTCGTCTGGATATGAAAAGGGGATTGCCGTTTGGCGTAGTCATGCCATTCTGAAAAGCACCGCCAGAGGTGAAGATAGCAGTTTCAGACTCCGACTCGCTGGATGGTTCGGTAGATGGAGGTATCAAGCCACACCTTTCAATGATAAACGAGACGGACTTCTCTAGGTTCAGGGTGTAGAAATGTAAGCCGCGTCGTCCTGGTGATGGTAGGGACTTTATTCCTTCCACGAGTTCGCACAGAATGTCAACGCCAATCTTCTTCACAGTTTCGTCGTCCGCCTTGAATGGCTCTAGTCGCGCGAGAAGCTCAGGTGGTACACGAACATGACTCAGTTTCGTAACCCTTCTTAAAGTCTGATAATTTTGAATCGGCATCAGGCCCGGGAGAATTGGGATAGTTTTAAATACTCCAGAATCGTGGTTCCTAAGCAAGGATTCGAACTTTTTATACGCCTCCAAATCGTAGGTCAGCTGCGTCATAATGAAGTCCGCTCCTGCTCTAGTCTTTTCAATGAGATATGGTAGATCTCGGAGAGGATCCTGCACCTCAGGGTGTGATTCATCGGAGTGCCCTTCTGGATATGCGGCCACACCTATGCAAAAATAGTCTCCATGCGTTCGGCGAATATATCGGACCAGGTCCACAGCGTGAGTGAAATCTTTGTTGCTGTCATCCTCCTCGTCAATATTATACTCCTCACTTCGTGGAGGGTCCCCACGAAGAGCCAGAATGTTCCGAATGCCTAGTGCTTTCGCTTCTTCGAGGGCATCATCGATCAACGTTCTGTTCATGTTCGTGCACGTCAAGTGAAGACAGGTTGTCAGTCCCAATTGTCGCTGGCATATTTCAGCGAGCTCCAGGGACTTTGCGGCAGTGGTGCCTCCAGCACCCCAAGTGACGGTCACAAAAAGCGGCCGAAGAGCACGAGACATGCGCTCTAGACGGGCCTGGAGGTTTGCTGAGCCCTAATAAGCGTAAAACTATCAGCGCAAGGGTGTGTGTTGGGCGTATGAGGGGTACTGAGATAAACCCCACCATCTGGGTCTTTGAAGGAAAGAATTCGAGAGAAAAGAAATTGGCATCTTCAGGGAGAGCCGCGATCTTATCTGTAATCTTCTCCATTTCGCTCTTCCGTGAAGCGATCTTAGGAAAACACAGTCGGGGAAATGAAACCAAGTTTGACCCTCAGCTCTCTTAAGGATCCATCCGATGACGGGGTCGATGGCTTGCGCAGAAGGTTGGATTCTGGAAGAACGTGTCACTGTCCAACCAAAATAATTAGTCTTTGAACATCAACAGAACAAATACAATTAGAACAATGACCACGCAGATAAATTCCCCATCGACACTTACCTCAACTTTTGTGTCGAATGCCGCCTTACTTGAAGTTGATGCTAATTGTCGGGGAACCGCTTAGTCATGGAGACCTGGGATAACTAACTAGTTAACGTAGTTAAGCAGTTGATAGCTCAGACTTGCCGATGGTTGGAGAATCTAGAGAGGCTAGTAGTGTCGTCTCGACGAGATATCTCTCTACTAAGCACTTTCTTAGTTCTACCAGAGCTTGACGATTAGAAATGCCTTTCTATCTATCAGAATGACACTCTTTCGCCCTCTCCGACGGCCAATCCAGCATACTACTTACACGCGTTTAACCGTCAAGTTGCAACAAGCACGCTTTCTACCGATTAACAATCCATCACCATCTTCGCAGTCAAATCGCGTACGAACCCGCCTCCAATCACTCAATAGTCGCCTTCCGCGCTCCCTCCAGAAATACACAACACCCCTCCTCGGAGCGCCCCTCACGCACATAACTTCTTTCCTAATCCTACACGAAATCACTGCGATCGTACCGCTCTTTGCGCTCGTAGGTGCCTTCCATTACGGTGGATGGCTGCCATCATTTGTCACGGCAGATCAGGACGGGAGTGGCAGAAGCAGTACAAGGGCGTTTGATGAGGGTGTCAGGAAGTTTGGGAAGTGGCTGCTGAAAAGAGGATGGGTGGACGAAAAACAGCAGTTAGCAGCAATTAACGAAGAAGCGGAAGGCATTACTCGTGCCGACCAGAATCCCAATCGTGGCGTGAGATTAATCCTAGAGTTCGCGGCCGCGTATGCTGTCACCAAGGCATTACTTCCCGTTCGGATCGCAGTTAGCGTGTGGGCGACTCCATGGTTCGCACGGACAATTCTTGTTCCGGCGAGCGGAGTTATGCGCCGATTCTTTCGACGATTTTAGAATGCGTTCGCAAAATTTTGGGGCTGATTGAATTCACGGGTTACACCTTCAAGGTATACTTGGATTGTCGAAGCATCTGATAAGATGTTGGATCTTCGCCTTAGAACTCCTCTACGTTCTCACTTTCATGTCATCATGTCGTCTTGATATCTACACTTTGTGCGCCTTGCTAATCCACGTCTAGTTTTCGTAGATCCAGTCGTGCTGGCTGTGCTTGTACTCGATCAATTCGTTCTCGTTGAACCACAGAGCAATCTCCTTCTTGGCGCTCTCGACGCTATCGGAGCCGTGGCAGACGTTGCGGCCAACATCCTAATTTAAACATAGGAGTTAGTATACATGGCTCAAAGAACGATGTTCAAAAATCCACTTACGATAGCGTAGTCGCCACGGATAGTGCCGGGAGCAGAGGCAAGAGGGTTAGTGGCACCAAGGATGGTACGGCCGGTCTTAACAACATCGCGGCCTTCCCACACCATGGCGCAAATTGGGCCGCTCAGCATATCTAGCAAATAAAATGAGCCAACGATTCTTGGTATATTTGGCGAACTGCAAAAACTTACAGGAGACGAGGCCGTTGAAGAAAGGCTTTCCCTTGAGGTCGGCATAGTGTGTCTCGAGGTGCTCCTTGCTAGGAGTGACGAGCTTGATGGCAACAAGCTTGTAGCTGAGTGATTGTGAGCGACATGACCATGAAGGGAGGTTTTAAGGACTACACGCACCCACGCTGCTCGAAGCGGCTAATGATCGGGCCGATGAGACCACGCTGGACAGAAAGTAATAAGTATCAGCGCTTTCAATCAAGAATGTATCCCATAGCCGCGAAGTAGGTCCCATGCAACGCTCGAATGGTCGGCTGTTCGTACCTGGACGCCATCGGGCTTGACAGCAATGAAACTAAGCAGTTCAAGTTAATATCATACTCAAATTGACACAGGGGAAAAAGTGAGAGCTTACGTCCTCTCAGAAGCCATTTTGAAAAGATAAATGTGCTGGTTAAAAACAAGTGTTTGTTGGAGTGTTCAGAATGCTTTGAGGGAGACTGTTGTGAAAATGGCGGGGCTTGGAGGGGAGAGAAGGAAAGAGGGGCATCTAAATTTTTTTTTTCGAGACTGGAGACGGAGATCCCAAGACGTAACCGTACGTCCTGTGCAGACGGCAATGGGCGCCCCCCAATGCCAAGCGATAACGTAACACCCTTGTTAGTCAAAGCTCCTCAAGCTTGCAAGACAGCTTGCGTCCGCGCACTGGTATCTCCATATGACATCGCACTTTCTAACAACCCTTCAACCGTAATTTCTTGGGGGAGCAGTAGGTCTTTCTTCTAATTGAAGACACTACGCACTTATCTTTCCTCCATGCTGTGAGAAAGTGTTTCGTTTGCTTCGTGGTGCGTCGTACCTTCAAGCGGCAGACAGCTGGCCTCATCATGTCGGCAACCCGTCGGACGTCCTCCATGGGGAGGGCGTTAGTTCTAGTTGTCCTGAGCATTTTGTCGTTATTCGTTGCGCCTGGAGGTAATTTTTTTTTCCAACATTCCCTTTCAAGACAGAACTTGTGACACTAACTACAGCCTGCAGTTGCGGTAAAGCGCGAGAACTTTAAGACGTGCTCACAATCTGGCTTCTGTAAGCGTAACAGAGAGCTTGCCGATAACGTTTCGAGCAAGGGTTCTCACTGGGACTCTCCTTACCGCCTTGACTCCGGGTCAATCAACCTTTCCGATGGCAAGCTTTTCGGAACCATCATCAAGACCACAGAGGCCAGCGATGAGGTCCATCTTCCCCTTGTCGTAACGTTCCTCGAATCCGGTGTTGCTCGAGTCACAGTGGATGAAGAAAGACGGATGAAAGGCGACATTGAGTTGCGGCACGGGAGCACTGTAAGAAAAGAACGGTACAATGAAGCAGAGAAATGGGCCATTGTTGGAGGATTAACACCCAGCTCGTCAGCTGAGCTGGCCGAGGACTCTGAAGAGGGAATCACCAGAGTAGTGTATGGGCCGAATAAGAATTTCCAGGCCATCATAAAGCATTCTCCCTTCCAGGTTGACTTTATCAGGGATGGAGAAAGCCACGTACAGCTTAATGGGAAAGGATACCTGAATGTGGAGCATTGGAGACCCAAGTCTGAGTCAGACACGGATGATAAGACATGGTGGGAGGAGTCGTTCGGAGGGAACACTGACTCGAAACCAAGAGGCCCAGAGAGTGTCGGGATAGACATTTCGTTCCTTGGCTATGAGCATGTGTTTGGAATTCCCGAACATGCCGATCCTATGTCACTGAGAGAAACAAGGTAGGCTGTTGGTGTCCGATCTTCTTTGACAGAAATACATATTGACCGTCACAGGGGCGGCGAGGGTCAACATACCGAACCATACCGCTTGTACAATTCCGATGTGTTCGAATATGAGTTGGACAGTCCAATGACACTATATGGCTCTATCCCGTTTATGCAAGCTCACCGGAAGGGTTCTACTGTGGGAGTTTTTTGGCTGAATGGCGCTGAAACGTGGGTCGATATCGTCAAATCGCGCGCCTCACCTAATCCCTATGCCCTTGGCGTTGAGAGAAAGACTACAACTCAGACACATTGGTTTTCAGAAAGCGGACGGCTCGACTTGTTTGTCCTACTGGGACCAACCCCTTTAGACATCTCTAAAACTTATGGAGAGCTTACTGGTTTCACCCAACTCCCCCAGGAATTCGCCATTGCATATCACCAATGTCGCTGGAACTACGTGACTGATGAAGATGTGCGCGATGTCGACCGGAAGTTTGACATGTACCAGATACCCTACGATGTCATCTGGCTCGATATCGAATACACTGATCAAAAAAAATATTTCACTTGGGACCCAGACACCTTCCCTGACCCCATTGGTATGCAGAAGCAACTCGATGAATCCAAACGCAAACTCGTCTACATCATCGATCCTCATATAAAAAATGAAGCCAATTACCCCGTCGTTGATGAGCTCAAGCGGAACCGATTCGCCGTTTCAAACAAAAACGGAGATATTTATGATGGGTGGTGTTGGCCAGGCTCTTCGCACTGGGTTGACTGCTTTAATCCCGCGGCAAGAGATTGGTGGGCAGGCTTGTTCAAATACGATAAGTTCAGAGGATCCAGTCCCAACTCCTTCCTCTGGAACGACATGAACGAACCTTCGGTGTTCAACGGGCCCGAAACGACGATGCCCAAGGACAACATTCACTTTGGAGGTTGGGAGCATCGTGATGTCCACAACCTCTATGGACTTACCTTCGTCAATGCGACATACAAGGGGCTGATTGAACGTAAGAGAGGGGAAATGAGGCGTCCTTTCGTTCTCACCCGTTCTTTCTATGCTGGATCCCAACGATATGGTGCCATGTGGACCGGTGACAATCAGGCTAGCTGGGGTCATTTAGCCGCGTCTTTGCCGATGGTCCTCAATAATGGCATCGCAGGCTTCCCGTTCGCTGGTGCAGATGTGGGCGGCTTTTTTGGGAACCCTAGCAAAGAGCTTCTCACGCGGTGGTATCAAACTGGTATTTGGTATCCCTTCTTCCGCGCGCATGCCCACATTGATACTCGCCGAAGGGAGCCATATTTGATCGGAGACCCTTACACGACCATAATTAAACAGTCATTACGTATCCGTTACCAGCTACTCCCCGCGTGGTACACTGCTTTCCACGAGGCGTCCGTGAATGGGTCGCCAATTGTCAGGCCACAGTATTATGTTCATCCCGACGACGAGCAGGGATTTGCCATTGATGATCAGCTGTACCTCGGCTCGACAGGTATCTTGGCGAAACCGGTCGTGACTGAGGGCGCAGACAGCGTCGAAGTCTATATCGCTGATGGCGAACGGTATTACGATTATTTTGATTATCGAATGTATGAAGGAGCTGGCAAATATCATAGAGTCGAAGCGCCTTTGGAAAAGGTGCCGATTTTGATGCAAGGAGGACACATTATCCCCAGGAAGGACAGACCCCGCCGTAGCAGTGGCTTGATGAAATGGGATCCATACACGCTCGTCGTGGTGCTGGGCAAAAATAATCAAGCTGAGGGTGAGCTGTATGTGGACGACGGCGAGACATTTGATTACCAGAGCGGCGCTTATATCCACCGTCGCTTTACTTTCTCTGGCTCCTCTTTGAAGTCTGATGACGTTGGAGTTCCTGGTCCCAAGACGGCACAGTATTTGAAAGTCATGACACCCGTCCGCGTTGAAAAGGTTATCATCGTGGGCGCACCTAATACCTGGAAAGGTAAAGAGACAGTTCTTGTGTATGAAGATGATGTTTCGACGGGTGTGAGTGCCAAGCTGGAGTACCACGAAGGGCGGGAAGGGCGAGCGGCATATGCGGTCATTAAAGATCCGAACGTCTCGATTGCAAAGACATGGAAGATCGATTTCTTATAAGCTTTTTATTATAGTGTCGCGGGCACTGCAAGGCAGGTCGATTGCGGAGCTTGTGATACTTGTTCTTCTCCCATCCCCCATATCATGCTGGAGTTGCGCAGGATGTAGACTTATTCCAATGCTACAGACCCATTGGATAGTACCTCACATACTTGTCATAAACATACAAAGGATCCTGCAGAGTATTGAATGACCTATCCCCTCAATTCTACAGTATCTCATATTGACTCGTCTGATGAGAAGTTCCTGTAACCTGCCAGCAACATGTATTCAATTCTTCCGCCTACAGGCGTTGAATACCACAAATTTGGGAAGAGGTGTATCTCAGACATTTGCCAACGAAAAGGAGGGCACTCGAGGACTTGCGGCAGATAATAGAATCACTCATACCCCAAGTACCCTACCCGTTTTCCAGGTAGAATCATATGTATGATTTCCCAAAATAACGGCATGACATTGAGATTCAAACCTCAGGAATTACGTCACCTCGGCGTGCTGGCAAACAACAGACATTCTAACGGTTCTCACTAAAGAATAGAGATGGACCCAAGAACAGTGATTAGCTGACAGCAGAAGTTGAAAGCTAAATGACCAACGGGGGTCTTCACGTTGAAAACTGCCATTCTCAGCAGACGCGCCAGATTTCAACAGCGAAGAAACCTGAGAATCACAGAACTGACGGACAGTACGGCACAGAGCCCTCTGAGGTGCGCGCCTTTGGCCCTATTTTCACAGTCACGGGATGACAGCACTCTGGAAGATGTCCTCTTCATCACGTCGTCAGTGGGCAATGCGGCACACGGCACTCGGGTTGTGATCTCGTGCAGGCTGGAATACATGCTCCTCTTTGAATCAATGTAACTTCGGGTTGCAATATGACAGCAGTAACTGTAAGATACAAGTATACCCTGTATCTACAGTATACCAGATATCAAGGTAGCTGAGTCTCTGTGCTCCAAAGCCGGATACAGAGGGCAAGTCTTGGTCGGAGAATCTTGACGCGTAGTACGTAACCAAGCAAAGAGCTAAACGTAGTAGCGTTTCTTGGCGTACTCCGTAGGTGTGTGTGTGTGTGTACTGTGTACTTCGTCCGGAGTGACTGCCTGAGAGATTTCACTCCTCGGAACAGCATACAGAGGACAGAGAAGACGCTCTCCGTGCAACAAGACTGCTGTTTTACTGACAGAACAATCAACCAGCAGCGTAGTGCTAGTACTTACTCGTTCGAGTTCTCCTTTTGTCATTTTGAGTGTGGGTTTGATGGTCGGGGTCCCTGAATGCCGGATCGTTCGGCTTGCCTGAAAAAAAAGTTCGCTAGCGCTGTCAATCCCCTTTGCTTCACGCCTCGACAGTTTCTCGGCGTCTTAGCGTGCCCAAAAGCTCTCGAACAACAAGAATCGAACATCTGGGTAAATATAATTTTTGCATGAGTGACATCTTCAACAGAGACGCGCCGGATAATTGAACCACGAGTCGCCAACGGCTAATCCAACTGCTAACCCAGCTCGACTATGTTCCCGCCTGTCTGATCGGTCTGTATCCACTCTCTCGCCTGACTACCGCGATCCAAAGAAAGGGGAAAGTGGTCGCGTGAAACAGCACAGGGTTCAGCGAGGGAGAAGACAAAAGAGCCCAAAATGTGGTGGATTGTCGATTTCGCGATGGACTTCGCGGCACCCGTATTGTAAGGCCCCTCGACGTGACCGAAGTTCCTTGCCGAGGAGAACTGACAGGCTGGGTGAATACAGCCTGGTTATGTCGCCGATACTGTCCTATTCCGACCAGATATACAGCATACATCGGACGAAAACTTCCGCTGGATTTTCACTGGATATACCGTTAATCATGCTTGTCGCGTCCATCTTCAAGTGCGTGACTGCCGCTCCTCCTAACCCACGTTGTCTCCAGAGCAGTTGGGCTAACGGCTTCCTTTTGTCAAGGGTATTCTACTGGTTCGGCGCTTACTATTCGTTTCCATTGCTTCTGCAGGCGATAACCATGATCGGAGTACAAACGGTCCTGCTCAAAGTCGCTCTCGATAACCGTCCTCCGCCAAGTGCGAAAGATGGGATCGAACACGCTCCGTTTAGTGGTCAGTCTCAGTCTGGCTTCTCGAGACCATATAACTTCTGGCAATGGAAGGCAACTCGACCGTAAGGGTCCCCGTTCTTTATCCAACTTTTTCCTTCTTTCCTCTCCGCGTCTTTCCTCGTCATGCGGTCACCGTACTGACCTCATCTTCTCTGACTAGCTACTGGGCGTTCCTCCTGTACCTCTCAGCGACTCTCCTTGCGATCCACGTGTTGATCCCACCAATCTCGCGCTCGAAACCATACATCGAAGCCCTAGGCTTTGCCGGTCTAGGGGTTGAGGCCTTCCTTCCCATCCCGCAGATTATTGCCAACCAGCGAGCCCGGTCCTGCAAGGGCTTCCGTTTCTCCGTTCTGGGAGCCTGGCTTCTCGGTGACATGATGAAGATGAGCTACTTCTTTTTGAGCGGCAGTTTCGTGCCTTTTTCCTTCCGCTTCTGTGGTGTCCTCCAGTGCTTGTGCGATTGCTATCTTGGAGTTCAGTTCTTCACGTTTGGCGGTGGGCTGCCGCTACCCAGCCACTCGAGAGGGCAATCTATGACTACGATTGAAGGAAATGATCGATGGGCTATGAAGGAGACCGATGTCCGCTTGGAGTAGTAGGTCTTGTGGCGTTGGACGGTTCGGCTCTTTCGAGCCCCTTTTGCATGGCCATTTACGACTCATCACTGAAGTTTCTAGTATCTAGATACCTGGCTAGAGTCTGCTTTCCGGGAGGCGCGGCGTGATACATGTTAGGCAGGAATGGTTATCTAATGTTATGTATAATAGCAGTCAATTAGCACTGTGGAAAATCTATAATGTACTTATTATACTTTTTGCCTCCCTCATACTTTCCTGACACTTCGGTAGCTCTGATGCTTGGCTGTTTGCGAGAGCCCCGCATGCTTCCTATTCCCGACTCCATCGTCAGACTTCCAAGGTTCTAGTAGTATTTCAGAACTTCTCCAAACACTATCGCTATCAGTGTCGCCTTTCTGCTTGTATTCTACGCGATCCGTCGCGGTGGGCTGGATTTTACAAAGGATGGCACCTCAAGAAGGAATTCGCATTGGCTATGTTCCAGGTGGGTTAATTTGCTGGCTCTTATCGCTTCCCAGCGGGATAATTAGCTGAGCTAAGCTTTCATTCCGCCTTCTTACGGGGTGTAAGAGAGCTTGGAAAAGCAGTATGAGCCGTGATTCAGAGGGAGAAGCTCAACCTAGAAAAAGAAATACTGACTAGAAGCATCTTCTAGAACACTATCTTGCACCCCTGCACCTCGCCCTGGGTTCCTCCACTGCGTCGCTCCCGTTCCATGTTTCGATCAAGGAGTACCCGTCGGGGACGGGACAGATGATATCCGCTTTACGTTCCAATGAGATTGATGTAGCAATTGGTCTGACGGAAGGTTGGGTCGCGGGGTTGGTTGGCAAGGAACAGTTGAAGAAGGGCGAAGAGGATGGAGGATACAAGATCGTCGGCCAATGGGTGCAGACGCCGTTGCGATGGGCGATTGTGACCGGCAGAAATCGCAATGACATTGAATCCATCGATGACTTGAAGGGGAGCAGAGTGGGCGTCAGTCGTCTTGGAAGGTAAGGCGCTTGATTTTCTCAAGTCCATCTGTTTTACCCACACCCTGTTTCTAATCAAGCTGAATTCAGTGGTTCCCACGTAATGTCCTTTGTCCTTGCTCAAGAACGACAATGGCCTGTTTCCCACCATCTCAAGCCTGTTATTTTGGGGCCTTTCGCTTCTCTCCGAAATGGTGTGACAGGGTATGATCCCTCAAACCCTGACGGGCCACGCAATCCTACTGCAGACTTCTTCATGTGGGAACACTTCACCACAAAGCCTTACTTCCACATTTCCAGCTCCAGCCATTCACCACCCCTCAAAAAGGTGGGGGAGATCTACACACCATGGCCCTCTTGGATGATTGTGGCTTCAACAAGCAAGTTCCAGTCTCCAGAGACAGATGCACGGCTCACTCATCTTTGCGAGGCATTGGACAAGGGTATTGCTGAATTCAATGCCGACCGTCCACGCGTTGTGCATCTCTTAGGCACTGGAGAGCTGGGTTGCCTCTACGGAGAGCAAGACGCGAATGAGTGGATCAAGGATGTACGATTCGTACAGCACACAAAAGGTGTGGATCAGGGTGTCATTGAAGGGGTTGTGAAGGTGCTGAAGACAGCGGGCGTTGTACCAGAAGATATCAGCGATGCCGAAGCAGCGAAGAGGGTCATCGGCATTCCAAAATAGCCGATCCTATTCTTAGTAAAGGATAATGATCTTACGGTGTACTCAAACTCCCTGCAAAAAAAGAAAAAAAAATGGAGAAATTTCTCCTTGGGGCACTGTTATCTATGATCTGTTATGGTGTGTTCATACCCAACTGGCATTTGGACAACACAGCTGAAAAGAAGTTTGCTGTTCAGCATGGACTATTCCGCAGTCCTCCGCTTTGCAGTAGTCCGCACATAATTTCGGGCCAGATGTGAATTCACCGAGTTTCACCATCACCAGTCAGGATGGCAGGCTTTCCTTCATTGCTTCTCAGTTTCTAAGCGTCTCTGCTAGAGGTATATCACCGCGATCACAGTCAAATGGCTTCAGATTTTCTCAGGGCAGTTCCAATCGTTCCTTGACGGGTCAACCATCCACCGAATGGTATGGTAAACTCCAAATACATTTTGGTGTATTTGGAATCTTGAGGAAGATAATTTTTCTATCTTCCTGGATGGCTAGCAAAGACCTAGTGACTCCTTTTGTCTTAACTTCAAGGCAGGTTCAAGGAAATATTTTAGTGGTACTACAACACTCCGCCAACCAGAATCCCGTTCCAGGATATCCGGATCAAGAAGATATCTCTTTGCGAAAGTGGGCGGAGAAGAAAAAAAAAAGAAAAAAGAAAAACCAGATACAAGATCAAAGGAGGAACGATCAGAGTGTTGAAGAGCAACAGTATAAATGGCAGCACCTCCTATGCTCTTCGGGGCCTTAGGAGATACGACTTAGGATCACCGAGAATTAAAGCCAACAGTCTTGTTCGTCTTTCAATTCAGGATGAGAACAAAAAAGACTGGCTTAGTGATCTTCATCGGCCTCTTCGTTTCAATCGTGTCAGCAGGCTATACACTCGTCGACGAATATTCAGGGGGAGCTCTGTTCTCAGAATTCACTTTCTTCACGGGACCTGACCCAACCGAGGGGTTTGTGAAGTATCTGAGCGAATCCGAGGCGCGCGATGCTGGGTTGATTAGCGTCATACAAGGGTATGATGGCGAGCCTGTTGCATACATAGGTGTGGACTACACCAATGAAGCACCGGAGGGACGCCCCAGCGTCAGAATATCCAGCAGTAAAACGTACAACAAAGGACTCTTTATCGCAGATTTCACACATGTCCCCTCTGCTACTTGCGGCACCTGGCCGGCATTCTGGATGTTAGGGCCCAACTGGCCTCATGGAGGAGAAATCGACATATATGAAGGTATCAACCTCCAGAACGTCAACAGCATGGCGCTTCACACCGGCCCTGACTGCTCTATATCACGGGAACTTAGCACACATACCGGAATGATAGTAACCGAGAACTGCGACGTGAACGCCCCAGAGCAACCGTTCAACAAAGGATGCCAAGTCTTGTCTAACGATCCGGCGTCTTTTGCGGATGGATTGAATGCTATTGGCGGCGGAATGTTTGCGACGGAATGGACCGATGACGGTATCTCAATATGGTTCTTCTCGCGACAGTCTGGTATTCCCTCTGATATAGAGAACGGAATACCAGACCCAAGTCAATGGGGGCTCCCCGAAGCGATGTTCAAGGGGGCAAGCTGCAACTTCACCAAGAGCTTCGTAGATCTTGGGTTTGTGCTCGATACAACGTTTTGTGGTCAATGGGCTGGACAAAAATGGAGCACATCGCAGTGTGCTGCAAAGAGGGCGACTTGTGAGGAGTTTGTGAAACACTCTCCGGAGGCTTTCCGTGAGAGTTACTGGGAGGTCAAGTCATTGAAAGTGTATCAAGTTGGTTAGTGACATAGTAAGTGCCCGAGAGAAACAAGTCCACTCATTCTGTCATTTTCGAATGGGTTCAGATTTTCATCTTGATCAGCTGAAAATTGGAACAGGTGTCTTCTAAAACTCGGTTCCAGTTACATACTAGTCTGTAAGACTACTACATCTAGTAGTGATCTCAACCCGTTGGTAATTCTCCGTGGTAAAAAAAGAAAATAGAAATAATAAATAACAAAATTATCATAGGTACTACTTAGAATACCAGCAATGATATATGTGCTACATCAGACTACTACATACTAGTAGTACTTACATTATATAGTTAACTAGTAGTTAATAGTATAAGTTATTAAAAACAAACATCTTTTTATGAAGAGATATACTTGTAATTGAGTTTCAATTTAGCTCAGCTATCTAGTAAAAATACAATGTCTCTTAAAATTTAGAGGCCAATGTTTGATGTAGACTTCTAAATTTTGATATCAAGTGTTCCGCCTGGTGTCGTGTTCCAGGTGGTGTCGGATTACGTTGTAGTCCACAAGTGAGCGGAACACATTTTTACTCAACCCACATCTTGTCAATTAAGCAATATGTCAACAATGAAAAGGGATCACCCTTCTTATCTGGAAGGAAGAGTTCTTTTAGCCATTCAGGTCCTTAAAAAAGGTCAAATCTCAACTGTACGAGCAGCAGCAAACTTATACAATGTCAGCTATCGCATGTATGGTCGTACGGCACGCGTTAATAATCCCTCCAAAAACCGAAAGCTTAGTCTTACCAGGAGGAATCCTCTTGTTCAATGAATTCTAGACATGGATGAGCGAGGTCAGCCACCCCGGGTTGGAACTGTACGAGAAATGGCCAATGTTCTCCTTGCCAATCGAGGATCCAATCCCCTACCCACAGTTGGCCAGAATTGGGTACGAAACTTTGTCAACCGCCATGAGGAGCTGAAATCAAAGTTCTCTTGCAAATACGATTACCAACAGGCGCTTTGTGAGGACCTTGAGGTGATACATGGATGGTTTAAGCTTGTACAAAATACCATTGCAAAGTACGGGATCCTACCAGATGATATATACAAYTTTGATGAGACTGGGTTCCAGATGGGAGTTATTGCAACTGCAAGAGTGGTTACAGGGTCTGAAAAAGCCAGAAATCCTAAGCTTGTACAACCTGGAGATCGAGAATAGGTAACTGTTATTGCTGGAGTCAGTGCAGATGACCATGCATAGAATGACACTTCTAGAGGAGGAAGTCAAGGAATTAAGGGCTGCAAATGCAAAACAAAAGAGAAATCGAGAAAGAGGCCGTACATACATAGCTCAAGAGGGTGCTTTAAAGGTTGAGGAAGGCTTGGATCGCGTACAAAGGATCGATGAACAGGAAAGAGAGGTGGAAGAGGCTTCCGCCTCTCAGCCACGAAAACGTGCTGCACCAGGCTGTAACATGTGCAATACTATTGGACATACTGCTCGTACATGCTCTAGGCATGTAGAAAATAATCAATGATATAATTAACTAGTTTTTCTTCATAGTTGAGGCTTGAAGGCGTTGTTGTCCCAAGACCTGGCGAAGTGTTCCGCTCACTTGTGGATTACGTTATCCCAAAGAGCCCCAGCTGAATCAGCATCTGCAACGCTGCTCGGAGTTGATTTTATCCGGAGAACCTTGTAGATGAACAAAAATGGGCCAGCCATGAATTGAATGAATCTCTTCCACGGCATCAAAGCAACGAAATGGCGTCTACAACGAGATATCTCTCGTCGATTACGAGGAGCATTGCCTCGCCTTTCTTTCAATCTGTCAGACCCAGTGTCGCTCCCCTCTCATTCCTATACCCGGTCCAGCAGCAATCCCGAGGTGCACGAACCAAATCAAAGAAGGACACAAAGTCGAAAAAGAAGCGCAAGACATTCAAAGAATATGATATGAAAGATGCCATTCAATTCAGTCTCTGCGATGCTATGAGGTATCAATTTATCTCTCCCCTGAAAGGCCTGTGGACTTGAGCTAATGTTTCACTACCCCGACAGGTATATTCGTGCCTTTGAAGCGGGAAGAGATCCCAAGTCAGTCAAGTACGAAGTGCACATCAAGTTGCGCACCAAGAAAGACGGTCCAATTCTTCGTAACCAACTGCGCCTTCCTCACGCCGTCCATACTGCCGCGCGTGTCTGCGTCATCTGCCCTCCTGGGTCACGCGCAGAACGGGAAGCCAAAGCCGCCGGTGCAGATATTGTCGGCCAAGATGACGTTTTTGAATCCATAAAATCGGGAAACATTGATTTTGAAGCCTGTATATGCCACCCTTCCAGTCTTGCCGCTATGAACAAGGCGGGAATGGGTCGTATTCTTGGTCCCCGAGGACTGATGCCCAGCGTGAAATTGGGAACTGTTGTTGACAACGTTGGCACGGCGGTGCGAAATATGCGCCATGGAAGTGTCTACAGAGAGAGATCTGGTGTTGTCAGGCTGGCAGTTGGTCAATTGGGATTCTCTCCTGATGAGCTGCGAAAGAATATCCGGGCGTTCATTTCCCAAGTGAAGAAGGACGCTCTTGCAATTTCAGATCAGATTTCCAAGGAGATAAGTGAAGTGGTAAGTTCTAGAAAGCTTTTTCTTTCCACTAACTGTGATGTGCTGACAATGGCCAGGTGCTGAGCTCGACAAATTCGCCTGGATTCAGCCTAAACGGCGAATTCAAGAGCGAGCAATCCGTCTCTGAACATATTCTGCAGGGACCATGAGCGCTTGTTACTAATGTACAATAATTTTCGCTTTATTTTCTCATACATCCCTTTATTGAGTTAGTCTTTGGTATCTGTACAACTATCCTGGAGATATGCTGATGGACGATTGTAACTCCCTTCCCATGCCATACAAAACGCCATTCGCCGTCTCTCATGTGTCATGTCTTGAGTTTCTTGAGTGCTGAAACAATCTCCGTGCCATCTCCAACAAGATCATAGAGACACAGAGCTTTAAATGTCCTCTCCTGCCTTCTATTAGCAGAACCAGCCGCCTGCTTTAATGCTGTATTAATGTCCAGAATTAGAGCCGATCTGATTGCCGCAATTCTATCTTTTTGGTTGACAATGAAAGGATGCTGATCCCCTACTCCATCAACAATTGTTTTCAAACAAAGATAGTCGTTGATATGCCGTTCTAATCTGCGCAAACAAATAACAGTTGCCCCATCGCCAGTGTCTTCGTCGCTCTTGTCCGTCTCGCCGTGGAGGATCTCATCTGAAAATTCCCAATCTTCATTGTTTATGTCATTTCCGTCTTCTCTCTCGTCTTTGGAATCTTCACCGCTGACACCCACTCGCGCGGTGCTTCGGATCATGAGACGCTGTTCTAACGTATCAATTCGATCAGAGATATCCAGTAGAGTGTATCCAAGGGCAATGTCGGAACGTAGTCTCTTCTTCTCGTTGAGTAGCGTCCTGAGCTCCCTAGTTCTGGCAGCGAACTGGTCTCTGATGCTCTGCACCTCGCGCTCAAAAGCCAGCAAGCCTGCGCGAGCCTCCTCTACTTTCTCCTCACCACCCCTCAGTGCAGTCCCCAAAGACAAGAAATCCTGATAATTCTCATTTACTAGGTCGAAAAGCTCCTTGTTCAGCGATTGGCTCAGCTCCCGCAGCTCTGCCTGCAGGTCGCCAAGTGTCTGATGTCGATTGGAAAGGGAGGACAGAAAGGTAGCTGGATCGAAGTCGGGCGTGAGAAAAGCCTCCCTAGTCAAGGGTTTTGGAAAAGGTAGGTTATCGTCATTGTCATTCAGACTCGCGTCTGACTCGTCCGAGTCGCCGAACTGTTGAGGCAAAACCAGTTAGGAGCCAGAAGGCTTTGAGACACGGCAAAGTGTTGTTAAGGGGCGTGGAACTCACATAGAACTTGCTCATTCTTCAAGGTAATATTTCCATTGCTTTAACAGTTTTCAACATGCACTGTCTACTGCTTCCTTTGCCTTTTCCACTTCGCTAGAGCCTATATCACTCTTGGGTCGTGCAATGCTCTCTTCAGCTTTTTAATAGCATTCCTCCACCGTCTCAGTCCGCGACATCATGGTGCAGTAGTGCTTACATAAACCACAGCATGTCGAGTTCGCAACCAACAGCCCAGACAGGACACCTCTGTCTAGGGTGCACTTGACAACTCATCTCCTGCCTGCTGCATCCCCCAAGGCTTCGTGGGCGGGCAGCCTCTAAACTGAGACCAGTCAGGTTTCAGCGTGCGACTAAAGAAAATACGTGCCCTCTGCATCCCGGCCTTGGGACCTTGTGGTGCGTATCTCGACCCCTCCTAACCAACCCATCCTGTGCCGGAGCGTGCAAAGGATCGATTCGCTATCCGCCATGACACGCCATCCCCATTGACCTTGTCTAAGCAATTTTTGGATCTTTCCGTGTGCCTGCTGTGGACGCTTCACGATCGAACTAACCGCCGAAATGCATGCCTGGTCCGACTTATCCTCACTCCCTGCTCATGGCTCGCGACTCTCCTCCTCTCTTCCTCCTCAGTCGCGGATCAATCGTCATCCATCTTCCTCCTCTCATGCCCGCACTCGATATTTTGACTTCTCTACTGATGAAACCCCCGTGGTGCGGCGGACCCATGCATTCCGCCAACTGAATAAAGCACAGCCGCCTCTTCAACTGAACCACAAGCTAGCTACGTCCGCTGGCATTAGGCAAATGCCAGTATCGCAGCCCGTGGTTGTGCGAACATATTCTCCGAGAACAGATGAAGCCCCCCCACGTGGGTTCACCATGTCTCGCAGATCGAACTTTGTTACGAATACTCATATTCCTTTGCCCCCTGTTGAAGATTTTGGCATCGAGGGCATCCTCCGCGCACTAGAGCCTGATATCAGGAGCACTATTGATGCAATAGCAGAAATCTGTGGACGGAGTAAGCTGAGCTTAGCGAACGAATACGGGAGTCATCGTCCCCCGCTTGGAGAGATTCGCGCGCCGAGCAGATCCGTAGAGCATGGCCTCTTAACCGTGGAGGAGGCAAGTTCGAGTGTCGAGCGGTTAGTTGACGAGAATGTGCTTGTCGTCCGAGACGATACTAGCACTCTGGATTGGCGGGATCATTACTCCTCAACTTCTGGTCCGTTGGAGACAATCCAATCTAACGTATGTGCATTGGCACATAGAATGGGTGCAACGTCGTCTTTGGAGTGTAATACTTCTTCTCAGCGACGACGTGATCCGCAGTTGATGATTCCAGCCAAAAGTTCCCCCTCTACGTCGTCAACGAAAACGTCAGGAGGTCGTGAAGACCAGCGAAAGCGTATCAGGGCGTCATCCAATCCTCATGTATGGGCTCTCCTTGGCCGGGAGCCCGAAGTTAATACCAAGCAACACCGACAAAGCATTCAAGTCCAGCCCGTTATCTCTGAAGTTCGCTTGGATGTTGAGCTTGGTCACCGTCGAGCAGTCTCGGATGCTCAGGTGGTATCCAGCAGACCAATCGACATTGACGAACGTGTACCTGATAAATCGGTGCTCCAAGCCATAACTCAACGCTTCTATTTACTCTCTGACCTTCGATCCTGGATTGAATGGTGGAATAGACTCGGCCACAGCGTTCCAGCAGCCTGTGGAGGAGAGCAGTCTCCGTCCGCCGCAATGAGACTGAGAGCAGTCTTGGAACAGCATGAGATGCAATTGGGAATATCAAGCCCTACTGTCCATGCATCATGATGTGAAATTTATTTTCCCGCAATACCTCTTTTCTGCTTTTACTGTAAAATGTGACCCATGTCTCTTTTTCTCCAGCTTTGCTGGAACTTGTTATGACTGTCACGACTGTTATGACTCATGACTACGTATTTTGGCGACGAAACAATGGCCGCATATGAGTTTCAACTTGCTCACTTTTCATGCCAGATGCCTGGGTTTTACTGAGATGTGTTCAATACAAGCAATGAATCATTTGAATGCTTTGCGAATAATGAATTTCTATTGCAGAATACTCATGAAGAAACCCTCGTCTAGATACGAAGCCTCTCAGCACAAATTCGTGAAACCAGATTACTCACTATCGTCCAGTACTCTCCGTAAGTTCAATTAGCGTCTTCGAGAACCCTTCGAAGATTGGTAGTGACCAACATTTTCGGTATCTATCCACCAGCAGGTCACTCTGCCCTGAAGCATTCCCATTTAGTTCTTGCGCGCAGACATTGATATCGTCCTCTTGCACTCCCGTAACGTCCCGTCTGTAGCCCTCCACCATTTCTCCAAATCCAACGTCAATGGGCACTGCACCTAGAAACCTCACCCCCATTTCTTCTGCCATTACCTGTCCACCACCACGGGAAAACACATTGCTCACCTCGCCGCAGCAGGGGCACGTATATCCGGACATGTTTTCTATCACACCAAGAACCGGTATCCGCGTCTTCGCGCAAAAGTTGATCTCCTTGCGCACGTCCGCCGTGGAGATTGCTTGAGGCGTAGTTACTACTACCGCACCCGCAAGTCGAGGACGTGCGCTGCTCCTACCGCTCCCTTGCGGTTGTTGCTGTTGAAATAGGAGTAATTGTTCTGCCAATGCTATATGTTCATCGCTCGTCCCAGGCGGGGTATCGATAAGCAAGTAATCCGTCTCTCCCCACAGCACGTCCGTAAGGAACTGTCGCACCATAGCTGTTTTCTTGGGACCTCGCCATATAACTGCATCTCCACGGTCGCGTAGTAAAAATCCAAGGGACATGCAACGGAGCGAGCCACGAGAAGCTCCACCCCGAGCGCTACTGCTGTTGTCCTCGCCGGGTGTCGAACCAGGTCCAGAAGACGATTGCGATTGTTGTTGCGAAGCAGGATACACCGAGACAGGCATCCAGCCGCCTGGTGCCTGTGTTATTTTAGCATCTTCCTGTCCGACGAGACGCGGGATCGAGGGGCCTGTGAGATCGACGTCGAGGATGCCGACAGAGCGGCCTTGGAGGGTGAGGGCGAGTGCGAGTTGAAGGGTCACGGAAGATTTGCCGACGCCACCTTTTCCAGAGAGGATCTGTGTTGAGAGAGGTTAGTTTGTCTTACTATCTGGATTCATACGCATTCCTTATGGCCTCGTTTATTCCTCCATAAGATTCATATCTGCGCTCTGAAACTGTGGAAATGCGCAGCTTCATTCACACCGGCTCTCGGTTGACTGTGGGGTTATCGATAAGATGGTGAGGGGTCAAGGGGCCAACATACTAAGATGATGTGTTTGACGCCGTCCAGAGGCATGATGTAAATCAGTGATTCAAAACGATGTCAAAGTATCTCCGGGGGACTAAAAACATCAAGTCCAACTGACATAGTGACACCCTTTGGTCTAAAATGGGTGTGCATGTCAGCACCTTTTGAGGCTTATCAAAAATCTTGCATGATTATCAAGCAAAAAAGCTAAAATTGGGAATTTCACGCTTAGGTACTACTGGGGACGACATTTGTACGGCCGCCACCAAACGGAAAAATGAGAAACACATTTCCAGCTGGAAATTTGGATCATGTTTGACATTTCAAGGGTAGTGTGTGGTCTACACCACTCGTCTATATCAAATTCCCGCACACTGTTTCTAGATTGGCCATGAGTACTAGTACCATGTCAGCGATGGATCAGATCCATTTCTGCACCATGACCCCACCACGTTGAAATTCCTTAAGATCACCCAGAGCCGCGTTCTTATCCTTCAATTCGGTGCTTGGAAAAGTGGTCATGAGCACCCAATCCCTGGTTTCATTTGCTGGGATGGCACGAGAAACGAAATCGTATACATCACCGATCGTTTGCGCCGTGTTGAAACGAGAGGTTAACCGGGTGCCATCTCCAAGTCTAATCTGTAGTGTTACGGTCGGCAGCGACTCGTCCAAGGCACTGTTGACGGGACCTGACGGAGTGGGAGCAGCAGTAGGGGTAGTGGTCGCTGGGGCAGAGGCGGTAGACGTAACACCTGGTGTAGGACTACCTAGTCGCTGCCCTGGACCGGCGAACGGCTTGTATTTAGGCTTTGGTTTGACATATTTTCCGTCATGTTGTTGGATTTCCACGTCCACCTCTTGCCCCATTTGCACATTCATTATGGAAAGAGGAGCTCTCCCTTGGCGGATACCCTCAAGGATCTGAGCGTTCACAGGGTCATCGGAGCGGTAGAGCTCGCCGTCGTCAACGGAAAAACCATCGTCCCAGAAGTGGAGAACTCTCTTCACACGCGGAGGTGGCTGTGGTCTATTGGCATTAGGGTCCTCGATGATTCGGCTTGGGGTATCATCGCCACCTAGAGTACGAGCAGGGCCTGTAAAGTAGGATCTACGAGGTTGGGAGTCTTCGCCAGAAGGTACTCCTCTAGAAATAGTTAGCAACCCAGATATCGTTGGCAGTAGCTAATGAATGTCATTCTCACCTCTTGGCTTTCTCTATTATCTTCTTCTTGATGTCGTCCGGATTTTGAACGGCCAACCCCGACTTCTCACCGCCAGCAAAGAGGTCCTGATGTTCATCATCGTCCTCGCTCTCGTCGCCTCCAGCACCGGAGTTCAAGTCTCCCAGTGTCGCAAATTTCTTTTTCGGTGCTTTCGATGGTTTCGAGGCCCCGGAGCCCGACGCTCCCGACACTCCGGTTCGTTCTGCGACCCGCTGAGCTTCCAGCTGTCTTTCATAAAAGGCATCAAATTCCTGCTGAGCCGCTGTATTGTTCTCGGGTTCATCATCATCATTATAATAGGACATAACCGCCTCTTGCAGATTCCATTCGTTCCTCTCCAGTAGCGCTCTGGCCTGCAGAAAGCAGTTTTCAGTCAGAACGTGGGAACCAAAAATAAAATAAAATAAAAATAAGAAAATAAACTTCATTGAGCTTCCAAAAGAAAGGAATGACGAAGTAGCATACTCTATCTGCATCAACCCCTGTTACAGTACAAATGTGAGAGATCAACTCGTCTTGATCTCCCGGGGTGGCCATCTTCAAGGCGGCGGGGCAGCTTCACCCAATAGTCGACAGAGGGAAGGACGATAGTATCTGTTTAACAGCCCAATGAAAGTGGAAGTACCACAGAGTCGTAAAGTTTCAAAAAGAGCAACGGTAGAGTGACGAAAACCAATTAATGGCGCTCAGGCTGTTGATGTTATGTTAGAAAAAGCACGTCGAACCAGCGGAAGGAAACGTAAACTGAGATACTGCGGTACGTCACTGTTGCCTGATTGGTGCGAACGGTCCGTTATTATTCCGGCCGCCGTTGCTTGGGGTGTCCAAAGCGGGAGGGACTGAGCAGATCGATCTCTCAAGGGCAACCTCGTTGACAAGCATTGAACGTCGCCTTTTTCCGTTTTTCTCCCCAGCTTAAGCAAACTGCTGCAAGATTTTTGCTACCTCTTTGCCATGGTCTGATTGATTCAAGACACATAACCCAGCTGTCATTCCTCTCCCCACCTTGCTCCAGCGCAGCCATTAGCCGCCCGCAGCCTCGCAAGCATCCGCTTATTTCGCAGAAAATGGCGTCTGAGGAGCCGTCTCGGTCGAGGATCGAGCTCTATGACTCTGCATTGACCCTGCCAACCGATTCAGAAAATTACTCTGCGAACATTGAACTCTCTCCGTCTGTCCAGTCCACGAACTCCCAGGTTGTACTCCACAAACCCTCGACGTTCTGGCGCTTGTTGCGAGGCGCCGCCATTAATCTGCTGCTACCGTTTGTTAACGGACTGATGCTTGGGCTGGGAGAGCTACTCGCACATGAGGCTGCATTTCGATTAGGATGGTCTAACACGAAGGTGGGCAGTGAACGTTCCCAAGCGCGTTTGTGCGAGTGACCCGGCTGAATCTTATCACACCGCTGAATAGGTATTCCCTACGTACCGGCGCTTGCCACCTGCTGCACCTGGAATTGAGATGCGTGAAATACCCCGTCGAAGGCGAAATAGCTCCTTTGACTTGGGGGATGTGACATCGCTAGAGTAAATGTGCTCCTTCAAACGCCTATTATAGCGACCTCCATCGTCCTCAAACGTCGGTGTTCAACCTTATGATAGTAACATAATAGCATCTTACAAGCCAAATATTTGAGGTTGGTTCAACGGTGTCTATCGTGCGGATGACCGATTTGGAGAATGGCGTTGTATTTAGGAAGGTAAACAACAATGTAAAGATGCTCTCACTTTTAAACCGACCTCGTAGGCTAGAGTAGTGGTCCTAACTAGTTGATAATGCTTAGGTCAGTATCGATCTGTGAGTAATAACTATCTCGTGGTTGCTGCGTCACCGACAAGCCCAAGGGAACCTTGGTAGGTGGGCTTGGGTTGGTGTGGTTTGCGGAGTCGGCTAACCTTCCGTGGCTGGCCGAAAATTTTCAAGACTTTCAACCCTTGGTCAACGAAGACTTAGACAACGACCATCTGAAGCAACTCGCCAGTCTGAGACGGAGACGCCTGGAAGCGCGTTACTCGGCCATTCCAACTTACAATGCTAGCCGGGATAAGCGCCAGACAATCTGCCACTGCTGGCGTTGCCAGACAGTTCTCCTTGCAGTCCCATCGACAGGTTAGCCGTGACCTTGATTGCTTTTCTTACTATTCTGGCTGCTACTGATCACAATTTCTTGAATTAGATCTCTTATTTTGCTCCTCAAAGGAGAATTGATCCTTTCCGGCCTAGTAGAGGAGAATATGGCGGTGCTCTGTCGACGAACAATGGCCGTCTAAAATCTCTGGCGCTACCCGTCGCAAGCGTTCGGTTTTCTTCCTCGACGTCCACTCCGTCGACCGGTTCTGCATCAACTCCCGAGCCTGCCTGGGATGCGAGTATCACTGATCTGCCAGATATGGACCTGGCTAGCGTCCCAGAGAAACTTGGTTTCTTAAAAACGCTGGGATTAGATTATGGCTTTGGAATTTCGACGATCATCGAAAGGCTTCTGGAGGTCCTACACATTCATGGTGGATTGACCTGGGGTGGAAGCGCCCTTGCCGCCGCTATTCTGCTCCGCGCTCTCCTGATTAAGCCGACTCTGATGGCTTCTGACACGTCCGCCAAAATGCAAAGCATACGCGACCAGACCCGTGAACTTAACCTCCGAATGTATCAGGCAGTGCAAGCCGGCAATAGAGCAGAACAAGCCCGAGCAGGCCAAGAAATTAGAATGCTGAAAGAAAAACATGGAATAAAAGTAGGCAGGCTGTCTTTACCTCTGGTGCAGGTGCCCATTGGCTATTGCTGTTATAAAGTCATGAAGGGAATGGCCACTTTGCCTGTGCCATCGCTGGCTTCAGAAAACCTGGGTTGGATAGGTGACTTGACCATGGCTGACCCGTACTACATCCTCCCCGTCATGACGAGTGCTATGATTTTCCTTTCCATCAAGGTATGATCTGTTTCCGGACCCTTCCCTCCTATTCAACGTTCGCCTAATGAAAATGGACTAGCGTGGAGGGGAAACAGGAGTATCCACTATGTCTGAGAATATGCGGTCTGGGTTGATGTACGGTCTTCCGGCCCTCTCCTTCATGTTCATGTTCTTCCAACCCGGACTCGTACAAGTCTACTTTGCAGCCACTGGAGCGTTGAGTCTCACACAAACCTATCTCCTGACAAACCCTTCGTTCCGCCAACTCGTCGGTATTGCTCCTCTCCCTGTGCTCCGGAAACCTGAGGACGGCGAATCATCTTCCCAGTCCCGCATCCGGATGGCCCAAACGATCGAGACCAAACCAGTCATCGAAACACCCCCCAAAGCGAGTTTTATTGACCGCGCAATAGATAAGCTTCATGAGAAAATGAAAGGTTTCAGAAACGCGATGGGGGATGTCAGAAAACTATTTCGCCAGGAGCAAGAGAAGCAAGCGCTGAAACGATATACCGAGACCGAGCTGAAACAGGCGAAGTCGTACGAACAACGACGCAGAATGGAATTGGAATACGAGCGTGACATGTTGAATGCTCAGCGCAGGGTTGAGCATTTGAAGAAGATGGGGTCGAAGGGAAATTAGGGAAGGTGGCGAGAACTGGGCAGCCAGGAGAGCAGATTAGATGCATCTAAATTGAGTTTAAAGGAGTATGTGGGATAGGGTTATATTGTGTTTCTTGCATTTGGTGTGTACAGAATTCCTCACAAGCGTCGGCACAGTAAAAAGCCTCGCAACCATCGCTTTTACATGTATTATTATCATTATTGTTGCTTTTTTTCTGGGGGCGATGGCACTCACTTCGCTTTTTTCAGCAGGATCTATCTATTGTACATAAGCCAATATACATATAATCCTGAAGTTCTGGATTTCAACGGAAAGCTCCAGATTGGAATCCAGTCATACTCCTATCATGAAGGCTGTCGGACTTTCAGAGAGTACAGAAATTTTCCTGGCAAATGCAGCAACATCAGACTTTTCCTTCTTAAACTCATATATCGGAGATCATACACATCCCATACACTTGGAAACTAATCTTCATCTGCTGCACAATATATATCCTCCACCCGGCATACATACATACCACTGATGACACCGGGATTGCAGAGGGTACTATTCCGTCTCAGCAGACCTCAAACCGGGAATCAACAGCAGCATCTATTCGCAATTGGCCACATTGTGGCTCCCACTACGTCCCCATTACAATCGGGATAGTACATAGTACTAATGAGGTCAGCAGTGAACAATTTCGACGTCCTCTTGACAGCACTTCCGGACTCGGACGGGAATGGTTTGCTTGAAGTCGTCCTGAATGCAAAAGGCTTTTTTTCGCAGTTATGCTTACATGGATACTCGAAGGGTTTAACTGAGTTTTGGTCGATAACCAGACATCGTCTGGGGAACATAGTAACCGCTTTTTCTGAGGGAGGGTTCAGGGTTTCGGCACTGGGGAGAACGGCAGCTTGGAGCATCTTCACAGAAAAAGTACTTCTGTCATGTTTGGAGACTGGATGAAGTTCTGACATCTTTTCCTCACAGCGTAGATGTAGGACAACTTAGCATGGATCTGGTCCAACTCCTTTTACTTTCCAGGTATTGGTGTCCTACCGAGTCCACCGCTTAATTGGAAGATACTCTACATCATGTACCGCGTGAACGTAGAGCACATGTTAGAAATGGCATCCGGTGGTATGTAACTAATAAACGTAAAAGAGGACCACATCAATATGACGTATTTTCAAATCGGGTAATAAGGTAAAGATGCAATTTTATACCGAATACCACGACATCAGGAAAATCCCCATGATTCCCGATTCCGAATCATTGTACCCAAACACCCGCAAGTGTCATCAATGCCCTAAGGAAGTTCAAAACGCTTACACCAAATGGCGCTCACGCCAACTGGAGAATCAAAGTGAACAAGAAGAAAAAAGCAATTAGTGGTATGATTGGAAAAGACAACTGGTAGTTCCCAAGTAGAACCAGCTACCGGAACAATCTCCGTCCACCTCCCCTTACAGTCCAAACAAAAGAACCCTTCACTCCATATCCGTTCAGACTCAAGCCTGAAAAACCAACGTTTCCCCCTTCTGCCGCACGCTTATAGCGTCTCAGCGCTTCGCGCAGATGGGATGGTAAGAGGGGTCCGCGGTGTGGATTGCCTGGCGATCGACGGCGCCGCTTAGGGGAGCTAGGGGTCGGGCTGTCTGGGATCGTCAGCTGTGTCGACTGTGGTGGTTGTTGTTGTTGTTGTTGTTGAGCATGTTGCAATTGCTGCTGAGATTCCTGCTGCGAGCTATGTCGTTGCTGGGACCCCTGCTGCTGAGTTTGTAGTGGGCGTTGTACTTCTTCTTGCCTCTGCTGAGAAGTGTGTGAGGGAATTGACTGAAGAACTTGTTCGCGGGAAGCAGACTCGGGTTTGATCTCGTCTTTCTCCTGCTTCTCTTCTCCTGGTTTTTCCGCATGTGCTACGGAGTCATTCTCATTTGCCTTCGATGCGCTGTTCTGAGCCTGGGCGATACGCGCCGCATCAGCAACATCCATTTCGGTTCTAAGTATAGCGATATCACGTCGTCCTGCTTCACCAACAGCGTCTAGTGCCGCATGACGAGCAGCCTCTTCAGCTCGTTCTGCCTGCTCTCTCGCCTTTTCAGCTCGACGTTCTGCCTCTCGTCTTTCTTCTTTCTCCACGGCCTCAAATGCAAAACTATCAGCCACTTCTGCCCATTCAGATTGAACTGTTCTCGCCTTCTCAATCATTTCACCGATAAAAACTTTGGTGAATCCGCTCACTGTCGTTATTACAGCAGGTGGGACAGATTGAGACAGTGTTTGATTGACGATTTTGCGTAGAGTAGGTTTATTGAGCTTCGTTCGTTTAAAGAGATCATAGCGCTCCGACTGCTCTGGAGTAAAGGCGTCGATCAAGATCCTGCCAGTAGAGGAGTCAGTATCACATCGTCTATAATATACTGCAGGAGCCAAAAGCAAGGGACATACGCAAGATTCTCTTTCTCTGCAACTGCATCCGGAGCAGCATCATCCCCTCCCACCAGTTCAGCATCCCCAAGATCATCGTCGTCCTCTTCGTCATCGACCCCTTCTCCAGACCTCAGTGAGCGGGTCACGGATCCTGTCTCAGTAGCGACTCCCTTCACACTCGCCGTGCCCTCACGGTCTTTTCTTCCCCTCTTCTTCCCACGAGCTTTGCCATCAATGCTGCCGACGAACGACCCTGCAAGTGAACCCGTAAAGCTCCCCGTAACACTGACGCCATCGATTTCGGATCTCGCGTTTCCACCAACGCTGCCACTGTACACACGCGGGTTTGCTTCTGCGAAAGAAGGGAACGAGGTTTGAGCTAGCGGGTGCTGCACGCGCGGTCGCTTGGGCTGGTGTGAGGAGTTGGGTGCGCCTGAAAGGCGTGACGGACGCTTTTTGGGGTTTGCAGCTGGTAGACTGAGGGAAACTGGGGGTGGAGATGACATGATGTTAAAGACTGCCGCGCGATTGATGTGCCCACGTGGAAGTGGAAAGTCTGAAGTATCTGCTCGTCTGTTACTGTAGAAAAGGGAGAACTAATAGTGGCATGGGTAGTGATGACTGCAACCAGATCAAGAACGGGTCAGATTCACTTGTCGCCAGCGACTTGGAGGAAAGCTTGGGTGAGGAGAATGGAGCCCAGCCAGCTGGTGATACAGATGGGGAAGGTTCGCCGAAATCATGTGACAGGCGATGTCTGGAATTTTCCGAATATGCAGCTACAAGGTATTATTTACATTCACTAGGGCGGCCGTAACACTTGCTTTGCTTGCCATGTAGACTTGAAAATTTGCCTTTAAATTATTTACGGCTGTTCAGGTATGAAGAGTTAAGTCACTCAAGATCCTTCACTTGTTCCTTCTTGAAGCGTTAATATACTACTGACAAACTATGTACAACTTATCCATGACTCTGGCATCACCATGTTGATGAGAGACCTCACAAAAGACCTAAGTGCAATGAATAAACAAAAAATTGACCAATTATAACTATGCTGAAAAATTCTTCTCATAGTCCTCTGTGTGTGCACAAAAAGGTGAAAGAAATTAGTTGAGCAAAGTAACAGTAACATTTAGGGATGGTAAGTAATGCAGAGGTCTGCTAAAAAAAGAAGTAATTCTGAAATTGAGGGCAAAATTTCATATCCACAGTAAGAATTGTAACTACGGAAGTAAGAGAGGGGTGAGGAAGTAAACTAACAAAGGTCCCTTGGCTTGCAAGAGAAAATGAAAAAAGAAAGAATCATCCTGCAAAGATAAATCTTAACTGGACAGAGCATGCAAATCCAGAAAAGTGAACACTGGCAAATCGCATGTGTAAGGAAAATCAAAGGCAAAAGATATCTTGAAACTGCATGAAAAAGTTGCGCGCATTGTTGAGATTTAGTGCCCGTACTCTCCGATTCTTGGGGCCCCCCCTTTCCAATCATCGCGTTCATAATAACGGAAAACAAGGTCATAACCATCCAAATCATGAACGATCCGATCAACACGGCGATATCCAGGAATGCGCTCCATTTTCGCCTGCTGGATAGCGGCATTGCGTTCTTGTCTCTTGATCTCGAACAGGCCATCCCCGTTCACAACCGTGGGAGACGTGGGTTTGGCTTCGAACAGCGTAACTGTGAAGCGCCCTGGCTTGAAAATGTCCACAACTTGCTTCACAATATCAGCGGTTTCATGACCCGACTGCGAATGGGGAACGTTCGTCTCGAACGAGGCGTACGAGAAATTTGGCTCTGGGGTCACATGAACCGTGAAGTAATGGGTTCCAGACTTCCCGTCAGGCGCTGGAACAACTCCATTGGCAGAAAACCCGCATGGGCTGAATTGATACGCGTCAATCCGCGCTTCGGGATACTTGGTAGTTGGATACACGTTGGACAGCCCGCATGATTCGGTGACCACAGTACCCAATGCATGGCCTTCAGTAATCAACTCCGGAGGAAGGGACTGATCGCCGTTGGACTCCAGGTCGCTGTGGTCAGATGACGTGTTGCTAAACACGTCAAAGTGCTCGATGTCCGATCCATGAGCATTTCGATGACGATCCTCTGCGACCGCACTCGCATGGTCGAGGTAGAATTGTTTCGCGTTCTCCTCGTCCAAATCGGTCATCAAAATCTCAAGTGTCTCGTCATTAGCGTCTGGATTTCCGTGAGCCTTCTTATCGTTGGCCAGTTCGGGGAAATGCAACACCTTCACATGTGGCTCCTGGGCAGGGGTCGATGGAGGAGAAAGCTTGGTGTTTGGCTCAGTCAGATAGAGGTACCAATGCTCGCCGTTCATCTTGCCAATCATGTACGCGCTACCACCCTGGAACAACCGATCCAGAGCTTTGACCTCATCTCTCCAGCTGCGGTGAGGGCCGCGCTGGCGTTCCGGAAACAAGAAATTTTTGCGGCTATAAAAAACGCGGTAAGGGGCGGCCGCAACCAGGATGTCATGAGATGCAGGTGCGGTAGACTTGGGAAATCCAGCGTACGTGGCTGCAATCTCAAGGATACGGGGCAAACCAAACAGCAAGGTTGTAGTCCCGCACGTCTTCAGAATAAGTTTGTGGGGAAAGACGAACATGCTCGACTCAGACAACAAATAGGCATCGACGTCTTCAGACTCGATGACGGACAAAACCTTGCAGTTCACGAGGTCCAGCATCTCCTTCCATACCTCTGGCGATACAGCCTTGAGGCCGGTCGGCACAGAGGAGCGAGCAACGTCCTCTGCTGATGCAGCAAACCACACCTCTAAAAGCTTTTCCGGACCTAAAACAGCCCAAATCAGTCGATGTACAATTGATAAACGGTTGCTCACACCCGATGAACTGACCTTCGAAGGCATTGCTCGAATCAAGATCCACGGTCGCCGCATGGTTAATTGAAAGCGATGTCGCCGTAAACGACGAAGGTGATGCAGTGTAATGCTTGGGAATGGAGGTTCCGATCATATCCGTTCAATCCAACCAACGACACGAGTAGGTGAGAATAGTTGAGCCAACTGTATACCGCTAACGACAAGACAATGCAGGCGCGGGAAGCACTATCTTCCACTCAGACGAACAATGCGGTGTTCGCCTGAGAAGAGAAGGCCCGTAAAATCAAAGGGGGGCGGGGTTTCGGCCGCTCAGCCAACGTAGTTTTGATGCAGCAACAACCCTGCGAAGGGCGTTAGGGAGGACGTGCGGAGAGGGGTAAAAGGAATGCCTTAAACCCGTAAATTGTGCCTATAGTAGAGAAATCCTCGCACTGAAGATACCGATACCCGTGAAAGTATCGGGTCTAGCAGACGAGGATATCTGCTGTAGAAAAAAAAAAATAAAGATAGCTAGAAGAGAAGGTATCGAGGGACGCCGTCGAGTAAGCGCAAGATTTGTAGCTCGTGTTATCTAGGTCTACATAATTGCATCAGTAATACATATCGCCGAAAATTGTGCAGTTGGAGAAAATGCTCACTTTGCAGGCTTGGAGAGGAAACGGAGTAGATCCTTGCGGCTCATGGAGAGAAACTCGGGATCTCTTCAGTCAGCGTTTGCAGCTTAGAACCACCGTTTGCTCATTGGCATTCGATGGTCAAAGCCTTGAGGAAAAATTGTATGCTTGAACTGCGTTTGATGGGCGTCTGTATGATTTTACTTTCTGCGTCGCGTGAGCAATTGCGGAGGGACAGAGAATTATTCTGAGTGGGTCGAGTGTTTATTGCCAGTGAAATCGTACCTAAACGGACTTTGCTGGGTTAGCTATGGTTTCAAGACTAGACAAAGGAAATATCAATCAGTATTTGAGTCCGAGCAGTCCTAGTGATGGAGTGAGGAGTGAGATGAATACATCGTGTGGAATGTTGGCCGACTTCCACACCACCCCACCACAAAGGTGCAGATTTTTTTTCTTTTGCTGCCGAAAAAGAAAAACGAAAAGAAGGGAAAAAACGTTAAATAAGAATTATACTCACTCTCTGGTACAGCTATCAAATAAAGTCCAAATGAAGTGTTGTCAATTTCAGTACAAGAAACGAAAAATGGGAAATTCAGGCAGTGCTGCGATGTTGACTTCTAAGAAATTCTGTGTGAGGGCTGGGGCTTGCGAGTGACGCACCGCCATTTTAATTCTTGGCATTCAGGGGAACATAGTTGTTCCGCTAGAACCGCGCTTCCTGATTCCGTTCCTCGATGGAACCAAGGGGATGACAAGCTACTCGGGAATCGCGTTTTTTGGACGTTACACTATGCCTACCTGAAATCCACGGGCTTTTTGGTAACGTGTCCACGCAAAATGTGGCACATTACGCGCCAACTGTAACTAACAGTTGTGTCCCTGCGTCCAAAACACGGGTACTAGCATTAGCGGTACCGAGGTAGGACGACCAAGCTGGGAAGCACTGAACTATGAATGTGGATACACGAGTTGTTTTACTATGTTGTCATGTGTATGTCAGGTAGATGCTAGAGTCAATAGAGCACTATCACCATGCAAGCAACTAAGTAAACAATGTAAACGGTATCTTCCGAACCTATACCTAACGCCATAGTGGTGCTCCCATATTTCCCAGAACCTCCCGATACCCACCCATTGTATGCAGTTTAGAGCCATGTCATCTTGGTGAGAGACAAAGAAGAAGCATAAAAGGAAAGAAAAGGAGAAGAAAATAAAAAATCACTGCGCATTTAGGATAGTATTCGCTAGTTGGGTATCGCCGGACTCTGCAATCCGTGAAGCCAGGACATCTCCTAGCTTGGCAACCAACTGCTTCTGCAGCGCCTCGGTCATTTCAGCAGAGCGGCCATTCACGGTTGGCAGATTCTTATCCTTCAGCGTCTTTAAAACCGCGATGATTGCTTCGATGACCTTTTCGGATTCCAGCTTTCGCAATCCTTGGTCGGATGATACATCTTTTAAGACTAGTTCATATGTAGGGAGGTTAGGAAGGATAAGTTCCCGGATGACGTCGGGCCCACCAATGGCATGTAGGCCGATAATGGCACCGTAGTGCGTCCCAAATGGTTTCCCGGGATCCAGGAAGTTTTTGAGAAAAGTGCGTGCGAGACGAGGTTTCAGGGTATGAGAGGAATGCGAGTACTTCTTCGCAATCATGCCGATGAGAGAAGCAGAAAGTTCCCGAAGTGCAAATTGTTCGAGCGGATCGACATTATTGCCAAGTTGCCGGCCAATAACGCATGTCAATACCGGGGGAATAAGAGACGCAACCTAACTTGTTGTGAGTATCACCGAAACACGCAGAACGAGCAGTGAAGCGAAAAATAACTGACATATGGATCGACGTATAACGACTTGTTTTGAATCAGAGCTTCCGTCATACGCATCATCTGCGTTAACACGAATAGGTCCTTCAAGTTATGTGTAACCTTCTCTGAAACAAACTGCACGAAGTACGGCACGAGCTGGTGTAGTCCTGGGTCTTCCTTCAGGCTTGCAAACGCCGCAACGCGGTAGTCCTCGTTTGACTCGTCCAAGAACGCATTACATACTTTTTCGAAGTAGAGTTGAAGTTCCTTGGATAAGATATGCTTGACCAATGGTTTCACCGCAACGTTCTCATTCCCGCTCATAGCAGCCAGGTTCGCATTCGCGTTGGCTCCCTTCGAAGTAAGCTCCATCGAACGTGAGTCCGCAGGTGTAGGATTCTGGGGTATCGTCGGTTGGACACCTTCAACGGCGAGCCAGTGTGCTGCATACATACCAAGAGCACGTAGTGAGCTTGATGTCCTGTGGAAAAGCAGGTGAAATATGAGGCCAACGTACCTGTAAAGGAAATTTCTCTCGGCACCCGCGGAAGAGGAGCATTAATCAACTTCTCAAAATCAACCTCATCATCCTCCACATAAAACAACGGTTGTCCGGGGCCAATCGTCGCCTCCCCAAACCGCAACGGCCGCGTGGTCTCGTAGCCATACAGCGGCTCCACGTCCAGCACGCGCAACGCATTTGAGACGTCCTGCGTCGTCAAAACTGTGCGCTTCGCATGCCTCATAAATTTCAGCGCTTCTTCAAGAACCTGGGCTATGCGATATTCAACATCACGCGCGAGGTTTTCGACCACATCGTCACTGAGAGAGGCAATCCCAACGGATTCCGCGACATCTCTGATGTTATCTGGGTTCCAGACGGACATTGTAATCAATCTCGCAGATAGGATATGAGCAAAAATGGAGACGTACTCTGACGGAAGTAAGGTAGTTGTTGAACTGCGACTGAGCTTTGCGGACAAAGGCGAGAGAAATGCAGTGGTTGAAATGAGCAGCAGTAGTAGCTTCACTGCATCACCTCATTCGTCAAGAAAAGTAAACAGATGATCTCTAAGCTCGAAGCTGAATACTACTGTGAAGCTGCCCTTGAAGATATTCCATGATTGGCAACTCGATCGTAGTACACTACGAGTGAATCCATCCACGGCTTTGCGAGCGGCCAGCCAGGACAAAAAACAGCGCACTTGGTCCGAATGGCATTCCGTAGCAGCATTGAGTGCTTTCACTTTCCAAACACGTCAAACATCGAAACACCTCAAATGTTAAGTCTTGGTGAGGGATGGAGTCGTTACCAAACATCTTCATTCGGTGGCCTGTAGAAGTACTAGCTTAGTGTGTTGGAGGCTTCAGAATAGGAAATTTCATTGCTACTATTGATTAAAAGAATTGTAAGGTTCGAAATTCCTTGTGGTATCACATGAGAACTTAATCCTAGTACTAGCAAGTTGGGATATCCCGTCAGTCGGGGTTCACAGAACTGCAGACGAGCCCATGAAGTGAACAAAGAAACGGCCAAAGAAGAAAAAAGAGGGAATAAAAAGATGAGCTGGCATCTCTATTGGGATTCAAGCGATTTCAATCTCACCACCGAGATAAGAGAAAGGCCTATGCACACCAACCCCTATCAGAGCTGTTTTTAATGAGACTGCTGACTTCGAATGCCAGTGAGCATCGCTGCCCCTCAAATATCATATTCGAGGGACATAAAATTCGGATAATTCACACTAGCACAGCCCGGGAGTGAAGCTCAGTTGTGAACTCAGTTGGGAATTGGGGTATCGGTCTTGGTCGCAGGTTCCTTTCCGTCAGCAACGTCCTCGACAGGATTGGCGTCTTCAGAAGCTCTGGCTTTGCCCTTAGACTTGGTAGAGGCAGTCTCATTCGGATCGTTGAGCTGTTGAGAAGTGGTGGTAGTCGATTGAGCGCGTTCCTTAGGCGCCAAGCGAGGGGCTCGACCCTGGGCGTCCAGAACATAGCCTTTTCCGCCATAGAGAGGAGGAAGATTGATGCCAAAATCGTCAAATTCACGAGCCAGGTTTGCACCATTGGAGATAGGATGGAACTTTTGGATGGTTTTCTTGGAAAGAAAGACTTTGAGGGCACCAAAGACCCAGCCCATAACAGCAGGGACGTTGACAAAAAATTTCTCCTTCAAGAGTTCTGGGTACGCCATGCTGAACACCTCAATGGTTTCACGAGAAGCCTTGCGAATGGCCGGATCCATGCGGAGGAAGCTGACGTTCTTGTAGTCGTGAACCTGGATCATCTGATAGAAATCCTCCCCATTATAGTCGATGACTGTGGTCGCTTCATCCAGTTTGAGTTCCTGGATAGCCAGCTCCATGAGCGCGACACGCCACTGGAGAAACCTGCGGAACACGTCATAAGTCAGCCAAGCGTTTTGCTCGCGAGTAATTGGACTTGTATCAACTTACTCCTCAACATTTTCGAAAGTGGCCTTGATGTTCTCGACCGCACCATAGATATTCCAGGTGAAAACGACCTGCAAACCACTAGCACCTTCGTAGGTAGTGACAAAGCCCAAGTCTTTGAACTTATTCTCGTCGAAAACTTTGTTAACCAGCTCCAATGGTTTGTTAGTCTTACGCCAACTCAGAGCTTTGGTAAGTTGTTCGATGGCCAACTTAATATCCCCGTCATTTGCATGAAGGAACTTAATCAAGACATTGACCGTCGGGATATGCTTTGAGTCCTTGAGCTCGATTCCCCACATCTCCCCATGTCCAACCTTATCGACGATGTTGGGAAGCGCTTCAAAAAACTGACGTAGAGGGATATTGTTTGCAAGATAGGATGGAAGCTCGTGGTTGGCCCCGGTTCCAGAGGCAAGGGGTTGAGCTGCTTCGTCCTTCGGTTTGCCTTCGGCTTTGACATCTTCATCCTTCTTGCTCGCAACTTCCCCTTTGTCATCCGCGGCATCAGCAGACGCGACATTGGTATTGGCTTCAGCAGCGTCATTCTTGGCAGTCTCGTCGGTCGGTTCAGCAACTTTGTCAGTAGCCTTGAGATCAGAGCTGGCAACAGGGTTAGCTGCGCCGTTAGGTGCTACCTCCTCGGGCTTATCAGCAGAACCAGCATCTGTGGCAGGAGCAGCAGTTGCCGCAGGAGCCGCAATGGCTTCGGTCTTGTTCTTATCCATTGCGATTTTCGATGAATTTTGGTCTTCTATGCAGAAGCTGAGTAGCCTAGAGGATGTGCCGTTTTGACGGAGTTAGCAAGCTTGCCACTGGCCAGTGCTTCGTCTATTAATCATTGCCATGCAGAGAGGGAAAGTCAGACAGCAGCCCAATTCGGCACAGGACGTAAACAACTGGAACACCAGAACTTTTGGGGAGCAACCTGAAAGACAGACATGCTTACCTCAATGACTGCGAGTAAGATCTGGATCTTTCAGCTCTCAGCTAGAAGCACTAGAAGAATGTCAAAAGCTGTGCAAAATGAAGGATTAGAATCAGAGACAGCCCGTGTAAGGTGGCACAAGTCAGAGGACGGCTTTCAGCGTGAGGAAAGAATGCAGATGGAGCTCGGGTGAGGTTTGGCAGTCCCGGGTGGAACCACAGGGCACAGCTCGGGAGCTAAACCCTAAATGGCTACTCTCGGCAAGTCAGCAACGGGAGCTTGGCGCCGTGATTCTCTCAGGGGACCCCACCACGGCCCGAAACGTCTCGGCACGGAATCCAATGGAAGATGGCACTGATGGTAGTGAAAGGTGATCATAGACACTCAGGTCCATCACATGTGCATTATTTGCTTAATTGACAATGGACAAAGGAATCAAACACACTACAAAGAGTAATCGTGGAAGAATAGGGAGAAGGTGCAGTTAAACCAAGAGCCAGAATATATAGTAATACATGGTGCAACACTACAGCATGATTAACTCTCTGAAAAAAACCCAGGAGCATACTATGTATCCAGAATGCCAGTCCTGAAAGTTAAAAGAAGGAATTAATCCCATCTAAGCCATCAAGGCAAGCAGTATCATCTCCTGAACGTGTGTCACAGGTGTCATACTTAGTAACATATGAAGCCACAAAGAGACCAAGTAAAAGGGTACTAGCAATACACAAAGGGGACTAAAAGGAGAGGATTCATAACACATTCATAGGTAACGAGCGCGGTCAAAGGAGAATATAATGTAGACTTGCAAAAAGGTCAGTTGGACAGTTCGGCACAACCCTTCAATCAATTACTTCTCCTTTGCTGCAGAATTATCCGGAATTTGGGGCACTGCGGGAATCTCTTTCGGTGATTTTCCCTCATCATCCTCGTCCTCGAGATCATCAAAATTTTCCGGGCGTCTAGATGCACAAGTCAACATGGAGTCAGTTTTCATTAGACAAAAGACAGCAGAAACAAACAGAAAAAAGTAAAGAAAAAAGAATTGAAGACTCACCCTAGCAAATTCCTAATGCCTGTCATCTCATAGTGCTTCTTTCGACGTTCTTCAAAGTCCAGGTGCTTTCTTCTCGCTTCCTCGCTTGTCATCAGCCCATCCGGTTCATGAGGCTCGTTCCCAACAACGACATGCTTCTCATTCTTGCCAGAACTGCCGCTCTCTACAGTTATTCTCCCTCTGTCTCCGGGCCACAAAGTTTTCCAGCCCTGATCTTCGGCCTCCCCCAGCTCCAAGTCAGGAATGTCATCTTCCTTGGGATGAAGGCGCCCCAAGCCATGTCCTTTCTTTCCCTTGCTCATATCGAGTTCATCAACGGCTATATCCCCAGCTTGAATTCCAACATCAACGCCGTCTTCATCCTCGTCTTCGTCTGGGTTATAGCGAAAAACGTAGGGAGTCTTGGGCTCATCGATCTTCATCTTCGCCGTCCGCTCTTGCTCGGTCAAATATATGTTCGCTTCATCCCATTTCAACCGAGGGGAATTATCGTCCGCATCTCCTTTATGCGAGCCATTCGCCATTGACGCAGCGGACTGGCGACGAGATCCAGCGGAGTTCGCACGCGAGCTGCGTCCCGCATTTTGAAGAGTGTTTTGCATGGTAAGTTCCTTCGTATCCAAAGGAGACTGAAGGAAAGTGGGGGACTTCGTCAGATCATCTTGAGGAGATTTCGATAGCTGTGGGTTTGAGAACGAAGAGGCATTCTTCAAGATTCCTAAAAAATAGGGGTAAGCGCTCAGTCTAAGCGGAATTATCGTCGTTTGACTGCCGCTATATCCCACCTTTTGGCCGTTTAGGAACGTCTTTGCTACCTGGCGACTGCGCAGGACAAGATTCGGTCATTATGACAGACTTCGATCCTGCGTACGGTTAATGTCGACGGTTAGCTCCTGTTCTGCAACAGTGTGCCGTAGAGGAGCTGGATTGTGCACTCACAGATCTCTGTTGGAATTCTTTGTTTGGAGCAACCTCCTAGCTGACGATCCAAGAAACAAGACTGGGAAACTTGACAGGCCAAAGTACTTGAATTAATCTCCACCTGTTAACAAGCACTAACGATGTCTATTTGTCTTTGACAAACATGCACAAAAGGTATAGCTCGCTATATCCGATACACCTTCACCGTCTTAAGAGCAAACAAGAGTGATAGGTGAGGCGGGCTTGGTTTCTGTCGAGGTCTGGGCACAACTACCCCCTCCTCACGTGCTCTGGACCTTTGTCACAAAACTATGACGTAACTAACGTAATTCCCGGGCGAGCGGGCCACCCGACCGAGCGGGCCACAAATTCTGTACGCGTAGCAAATTTATCAACCTACCTACTTTGACGCGTCGAAATGCCACCAATTCGCAATAAAAATAAAAGAAACTCTCTAGAAATAGAGGGGAGGATTGAGCTTGCAATTGCTGCC
>FQSS02000096.1:7763-25739 GCA_900128795.2 Malbranchea cinnamomea
GTTTTTGCTTGGCATGCAGTTTGGTGTTCTAGGCAGGGTTTCATTTCTTCTGTCGCTGTACTCCGTTCGATGTTGTGTGACCTGGCATCGATTTTTGAGAACGGTGCTTGCTGGTGGGATCTGCAAGGCGTAGTGTACTCCGTGGGTTGTTCTGGAATGTCTTTGCAATTCTTGCCTACTTTACGCTATTTAATTTGACCTAATTAATTTTTTTTTCATTCAACTTTTTATTTATTTTCTCTCTCCCCTTCTATCCTCTAGTTATCTTGGCCATTTTGTTCGTTTCCGTCCTGTTGCTTGAGTTGAACCTGTTGGAAGGTCTCGGGCGTTGTCTACCGGTTTGAGCGTTTCTTAGTGCTTTCTCCGGATACCACCCATGCCGCGATCAGTGTTTCGTGATAATTGTTGAAATTCCATTCTTTGTCGTATCAGTAGTAAGTTCGTCAATGAAGCTCGTCGCACATCTTTATCCTCACTCGAAGTTTCAGTCCATTTCCCTTGCTCTCTCTCTCTCTCCCTCTCCTCACGAAGTTCCATCGAGACGCTTGGCGGCGTCGATGGCGCGTTGGAACCGTTCTTTCAGCTCCGTGAAATCTTCCAGCCCGACACTGGTTCGTACCAGATTAGACTCGACACCGAATGATTTGGCCTGTTGACGTTATGAACGGTTTGGTAGTGAGCAGTTAGCCGATGATTAATGGTTCGCAAAGCAGAACAAAGCAAAGTACTCGTCAAGGCTACGACGCACCCACTCGAGTTCACCGTAATGGGCCAGAAGGGTATATGGCGAGCTAGGATACACGGAATCACATATCAACGTTAGTATGATCCCCCTGCGCAACATTAAGTGTAGAACACCCGGGAGAGTGTAGACTACCTGAGGGTGAAGTTGGTTCCGAGACTGGGGCCCTTCATGACATCCAGGGCATCGTAAAAAGCAACGGCCGCCTCCTGGGAGTGGAAAGTGATGGAAAACAAGCCGCCGTAGCCGCCGTTCGGGTTTCGGTATCTGTCGTAGTTGGTCTTTGACGGGTTGTACTTGGGGTAGTACAGTTGCTTGACTGGTTTTTGCAGACCGGTGTGTGTTAGCAAGCGACAACAGGGTGTAGGGCGTGAAATCAAAGGTCCTTTTGGAGCGCTCTTCGCTTACCTATACCGGATTCTCGGAGGTGCGCGGTCAGAGCCTCAGTCGAAGCATTGATTCTCTCGATCCGCGAAACAAAGTCGCGGCTGTTCCTCTCCAAGAAGATGGCGTCTTCCGCCCAGTAATTGTCTTCGTACTCCCTGGCAAACGTGTCCCGCAGGAGCTGGTAGTACCGGCCTGAGGGATTGAGGACCGCGCTCCCGCCCATGACGTTGCTGTCGCCGCTGAAGATCTTCGTCAGACTGCTGACGACCACATCGGCATCTGGCAACACATTGACGTTGATAAAGTTGCCCACGGACTCGTCTACCACGACGGCAAAGTCGTACTCGTTTGCCAGCGCACGGATGCGCGCCAGATCGGGTGCCTTGAGCAGTGGGTTTCCCGGAAACTCGGTGAAGAGGGCCAGGAATCGCTCGCCGGCCTTCAATCGCCGTTCCAGGTCGTCGAGGTCTTCAGACTCGCCGTTACCGTAGAAGAGCGCGCCGGGACCCCACTTCTCGAGGATCTTCAGCGTGTCGATGTACGGAAAGCCGAAACAGATGCTTTTCAGGTTGGACCCGCGCGCCGCCATGAGGATCCGATGGGTGTTGAAGATCGCGCTCATGCCGCTGGGAAAAAGGTAGACATGGTCCTCTGTCAAGCCGGGGACGCGAGCAGGGGAGGACTCGGTCTTGAGCGCTTCAGATAGTTCGCCGCTAGCGGTCAACGATCCAGCGATGCGCCGTCTGACAGCCAACTTTGCACTGTCGGCCAAAGCTGAATTTAAATTTCGGCCAAACCGTTCCTCGATAAACTGAGCTGATTCACCAGATTCAAGAGCGGGTTTCTTTTCTTCTTCTTCTTCTTCTACGGCTGCTGCTGCTGCTGCTGCTGCTCCTTTTCCTTCTTCTTTGTCGCCAGAAGACTTCTCAGGCTTTGATGGTGGTGTTGTTAAACCTTTTGTCAGGGCCGGGTCACTTTTCTGGTACCGTTTGGGACCTTTCTGGAGCCTCTGAGACGTCTCTGCAGATCTGCACGCCGCTGTCTCTTCGGCCAGGTTGCCGTCACGGAGGGCTTTCAGGCAGAATTCTGCTCGACGACTGGAAACGCCGTCGCCCGTGTGCTGCCACACCTGCTTGGCCACCTTTGCGTGCTCCTTGGGATACAGAACGCACGACAGCCTAGAGGATACAGCCAGGTTGTTGCTACTGATACTGCAGCTGTATTCGCCCTGGCCACCAGCTTTCTGCCGTGGCAGCGTCACCAGATGCACCGCCCGGACCTTGGCAGCGTCCGTGGGCGGGAGTCTGGATAGCAAGAACTGCTGGCATATTGCAGCCGTCTTGGGCGAGGGGAACAGCGTCGCATGTTCCTCTGAAGTCCCAAACCGTCGCAGAACCTCAGTCACCAGGGCCTGGATGCTCTTGTGGACGAAGAATCGAGGGTATCCGGTCGTCATGCGACCCACCACCCAGTCCTCGCCCTCCTCGTAGCCAACGTTGGCTCTCCATGTTGGGAGAGACACGCTTACCGCCTGCGTTCAGACATTAGCAACTGGAAGTCTTCTAAACATTTGCAACTTTTGTGAGGGTAGAAACCCGCTGAGTTCAGACTCCATGAACGAGCCACAGTCGTAACTAGAGGGGCATAGAAAATCCAAGCGGGCCTGAGCTCCGGTGGTAGTCTCGTAGTGACAGTTGCAACATACATGAGAGGTATTGGGAGGGATGGAACTCCCCAGAGGACACTGCTCGAGAATCGTGCTAGGCTGCATGGTTTCCCGGCTTTGCGGTACTTAGTTAGTAGAGGTATTTCTTCATGATCTTACTGCTCTAAAATATAACATTCTTGAATCCTCCTGAACAAGCCATGGCTGGGGTTGACTCGTCAGTTTCTTTCGCTCCGATCTCGCTGATGCCCGGGGAAATAATGATCCGCGCCGCCTGCCAACGTGGACACACTCAGTTTGTAGGATGAAGAGGATGTGTGGATATATACTTTATACCAACTACACTTTACGCAGAGCATGGAGAGATGTGCTAGGAGTATTGAGTGCAACTGCTCCGCTACTTTACACAGTCGAGACGGAGTGGGTTTAAAGATGCTGCTCTATCAGGATACTGAGGTTCAAATTCCATACATCCATGCTACGGAGTCCTTTTGGAGATTTGATCGAGTATATAGGAGTAAAGTTGATACGGTAATTTATACGTAACGTATTACCAGCTGCAGCTCCGCGCGTAAGTCAAAAAAATTTCGAGCATGTCGGAAGACTTGGAAGCACCATCACAGTCGCGGCACGGGTTTGCTGGCTTTCAACGCACAATTGGCCAGCAATTCCTTCTCTAAACAGCTCGATCGATAGAGTGATTGGTCACCATGGACCAGCCGGCAACAAAACGGAGAAAACTGAGCAGCACTGCAGAGGACCAACCGACAAGTAACGGAAACCATCGCCAGACACCTGCTTCGACTTCATCGCATCGAAATGCCCGTTCTGCCACGGCTTCCTCTGCTGCAGAGCTTGCTGTTGCAAGCGGGCAGTTCAAGTCGAACGTCTTCAAGTTCCAGATCGACGAGCTGCTCTCTCAGTTACGGCCTGACCACGAGAAGCAACTCTCTCGAGTCCAAGGTCCCCTCCGCCGGCTGAAAGAGATCATCGAGAGCATTCCCGATTCACCTGCCAAACCTCTGTGGGAAGCCGCAAAGGAGCTGCGCAAGCGCTCTGAAATCGAAGTCCCCTTTCCTGACCCGCTCCCGAGTAAGGACACAAAGTACACCGTTGCCTACGCCAAACCAGCAAACATCAATGTTGTGGGAAGCTTCGCCCTCAAGACGGGTGCCAAAACTCCAGATGCAAACCTCTTGATCGACCTGGCCGTCACGATTCCGGACAGCTTGTTCCAGAGAAAAGACCATCTCAAATACAGGTATTTCTATAAACGGGCGTATTATGTTGCATGCATAGCAGAAGGGATCCAAAGAGCAGAGGACCCGGCGTTCGACATCAGCTATGGGTATCAGGATGGCAACTCCTTGCGGCCGATTATTCTCGTCAAACCTGGAAAGGGCGCCGACGAGGCCTTTGTCCGCTCAAAGGCCTGCATCCGGATCATAACAGCCATTGGACCTGAGACGTTCCAGCTCTCCCACACCTTTCCCACCAGCAACAACTTGCGCCAATCCAAGGATAGCACAGATGATGCTGCCGATTCTAGCATGGCGGATACAAAGGAGCCGACCCCGGTGTACAACGGTTCCTTGCGGTCGGAAGCGTGTGTTGCGCTCTACTTGAAGGCTCTGCACAGTGCCGGCGTCAAGTGCCCGGCATTTAGGGATGCCTGCATTTTGGGGCGGACCTGGCTTCGCCAGCGTGGCTTCGGTTCAAGCCTGTCTGCTGGAGGCTTTGGTCCCTTTGAATGGACGGTCTTGATTGCCGTGCTGTTGGAGACCGGGGGTCCCAATGGAAAGCCTCTTCTCTCCCCAAGTTATAGCGGCTATCAGATTTTCAAGGCCACGATACAGTTTCTTGCATCCAAGGACCTTACTTCTCCCCTGATGCTCTTTCCATCGGCTGGCCCGCAACCCTCCATACCCTCTTCGCGGTCTCCCGTCCTGTATGACGGAAAGAGAGGAATAAACGTGCTATACAAGATGTCTCCTTGGTCATACGCCCTTCTTCGTTACGAATGTCGACTTACACTGGTTGCGCTCAACGACTCACTTCACGATCATTTCTACCAGGTCTTCATCAACAAGGTTTGCGAGCCGTTGTGCAGATACGACCAAGTGGTGCATCTCAATCCGCGGACTCCTCGCCTTCCCACGCTTGACAGGCTTCAGTATTTGTCGACTCTGTACCGAGTCATTTCAAGAGCGCTGGCCGACAGAGCCAAACTTGTGACCCTGTCTTACTCCGATCCAGTTCCGTGGTCCGTTAAATCGCGTGTGCCACCTGTGGAAACGAAGGATGCGCTAATAACTGTGGGCTTGCTGTTGGATGCGGACCACACTACCCGAGTCATTGATCACGGCCCTGCGGCCGAGGAGAAGGAAGCGGCTGCATCGTTTCGTGAATTCTGGGGTGACAAGGCTGAGCTCAGAAGGTTCAAGGATGGAAGCATCTTTGAAAGCTTGGTCTGGTCTGATCAACCATCCGACGGACCCATTCTACAGCAGATCTTGACTTACATCCTGAAGAAGCATCTTGATCTGCAGCCGGACGATATCGTTCTTCTCGGGACAGGTTCTCTTTCCCTTATTCACAACAGCAGAGACGCAGTGGCGACCTTCAAACATGTGATAGATTCATATGACTCCTTTGAGAAGGAGTTGCAGAATCTTGAAGGCCTACCGCTAGAGTTCCATCAACTTTCCCCAAGCAGCCCTCTGCTTCGCTATTCGTCCACTCGGATTCCCAGCGCCAGCAGATCTACAGCCCCCGCAGACGTTGTGCTTCAGTTTGAAAGCTCCACGCGATGGCCAGACGACCTTGTTGCGATCCAGATGACCAAATTAGCTTTCCTCGTCAAGATTGGGGAACTGCTTGAAGACTCAAAGATCGCCACATCATGTCGCGTCGGTTTGGAGAACACGAGCAGTAAAATCGTCAACAACGCCTTTCTCGATATTGCCTACTCCCCCTTAGTCTCTTTCCGCCTCCGGATCTACCATGATCGTGAGAGAACCCTGCTCGAGAGACGACTGAAGGACCGCAATCTGGGGCCCAAAGCGAAATCGGAAGCCGCAGACGCCCTAGCTGCACACAAGCGCATTTTCACCCAGTCCATCCGCCACACGCAGGCCGTCCGGATGCTGTGCACCCGCTACCCCTTGCTCTCACCCACCATCCGAGCCTTCAAAGCATGGGCCAGCTCCCACCTTTTCACCCCTCACCTCAGCGAGGAACTCCTCGAGCTCTTCGTCTGTCACGTCTTCCTGTACCCTTATCCCTGGGGCATCCCCGCAAGCGTCCTGACTGGGCTCCTCCGCACCCTCGACCTGCTCGCACGTTGGGACTGGACGCACGAGCCGCTCATCCTAGATTTCAATTCTGAGCTCTCCGCCGACGCACTGGCGGACATCAAGAACCGCTTCGACGCCTGGCGCAAGCTCGACCCCGCAATGAACATCGTCAGCTTCTTCGTCGCGTCGAACCTGGACCCAGACGGCGTGACATGGACGCAATTCGCGCGGCCACCCAAGGTCGTCGCGGCACGCGTCACGCAGCTGGCTAAAGCGGCGATGAAGCTGGTCAAGGAGCAGGGAACGGCGCTGGACGTATCCAGCCTGTTTCGCTCGCCGCTGTCGGACTACGATTTCGTGCTGCATCTCAATACCGAGTATACGCAGCGCGATAGCGCGAAGGAGAAGAGCGTGTTCAAGAACATCCGCGAGGCAACGCAGGACGCGGGTGGCGGCATGACGGGCTACAAATCCGTTCTCGCCTTCGTCGGCGAACTGAATCGTCTGTTTGGACAGAACATCCTGTTCTTCCACGGCGATGATCGGACCAAGGTGGTTGCGGGAATCTGGAATCCGCAGAGCGTGAAGCCCAAGTCGTTTGCATTGAAGCGGGGATACTCCACCTGTCCAGTGAAAGCGACCTCAGCGCCGGACGGGGACTCGGAGGGCGAAATCACGCTGAACAAGACGGCGATTTTGAATGAAATTGCGACATTGGGAGGAGATCTTGTGGAAAAGATTGAAGTTAATCGGTGAATAAACCAAATTCACCAATGCTGTGGCCATCGTATATTTCTTCTGCTGAACTACCTAGATGTCTCGAAAAGAGAAACAGGACACAGGCAAAGGATGAATACCAGTTATCTATACCTTAAACGCCAAAATGCTGCTGCTGTCTGCTGATGGGAAAGGGGAACGTAACAAACATTTGAAAATGAAGCATGGCAACAATCAATGACTTTTTTTTTCTCTCTTTTCATTTCTACTTTGTTTTTAAAATTTCTTCTTCTTCCGTTCTCTCCTTGCAGACGTAGACGTCGCTGGTTTTCAATAGTATTTACGAAGACCGCCTACTACCGGTCGTCGGGGGATTCTGCTTCGAGAACGAGCAGTACTTGTCCTTGATGGCCACCACCTCATATGTACCTTCATCAGACGCCCTGACCGTCTTGGAATACTCGTACGAGATGTCGTGCTTGGTGTCGAGAACCTGGGATTTAGCTCCCCGTCTCGCATTCGAGCTGCGCGTATACCTGCAGGAAACTTGGTCAGTATGGCATGTCGATCCAATCAACCGCAACGTGGTAGCCCCATGTGTGGTCAACTTACGTAAATTCAAACGGCGGCGTTCCGCCAAACTCGAGTAACATCTCTGCCTCGCCTCCCTCATGGATATCCACGACAGACACCGCGCCCTGACTGATCCTGACGCTGGGCATCGGGTGGATGATCTTGGTGATGTTCTTGTGCGCTTTGCACCTGCCGCTTGCGCCGTCGCTGACGGCAGTAATCGTGAACTCGCCGGGCACCTCGGCGATGCGGCGGAAATTGGTCGTCTGGCTGGTCGCTTTACGGTGGACGCCGTTGAAAGTGTAGTAGACCTCGAAGGGCGCGTGGCCCGACAGCGAGAACGACAGGCGGTCGCCGACACAGTAGTCGACCTGCGATTCGAGGGGGATGATGGTGGGTACGTCGGATACGGTCACCCGCACAGAGGAGCCGTCGTATTCGGTCGTGCGCTCGCAGCCGCGCGCGTCGCGCACCTTGCGGATGTTGACGACATGCTGGCCGAGATCGAAGTAGCGTCGGGGAACGGGGAGGTTGTAGTGGCGGGAGTTGATGTTGGGGACGGAAAGAATCTCGGGCTTAGCGCTGGTGTGGTGTCTGACGCCAATTTCCAAGGCGAATGGGGGAACACCTTCCAAGATGATAGGGATAGTTTCGTCGCTGTCGCCCTCTTCTTTGCAGAAGCCGTAGATACGGTTGGGGTATTCGAATCTGGCGGAAGGTCGGGGGTTGACCTTTTGCGTGACAATCAATGCTGGCTGCCGTTTGCCTCCAGAGCGGTAAAGGTTGTCTCCAATCTCCAAGAACTTGTAGGAATAGTCACCAGGTTTTGACGTATCCATTTGTATCGACGCAGAATTCATCGCCGCACCAACATTCTTCATATTGATCGACGGAGAGCCGCTAGTAGGCTTTCGCTGCTGCTCGTATTTCACGGTATAAGGGGGCGTACCCGAGAATTTCAGTTCCAGGACATCCTCATCGCCTTCGCACACCTCACCTTTGACGACAGTATTGGTATCTTCCAAGGAGACACCGTCAGCGGCTGCAATCTTTGGCCGGGGGATCCAAGAAACAGTAAAAGTCTTTGCCTTGTCGTCCACGGACCCAGGGCATGTGGCATCGTGGACCGCGAGAAGCTCGTACTGGCCCTCCTCGCCGACTTGCAGTACACTATTTTCGTTCCACAACGTTGCTTCAATGGTCGGAGCCAACGGTTTCTGCACATTCCTGTACTTGACCGACCACGGCGCCTCACCTTCCAGGCGAACAGGCAGCTCGACCTTTTTATCTTCCAGAGACAAAACATCTCGTTTCCTCTCGATCTGCCCGAAGCTAACTCGTGGCCGTTTCGGACGGACTTCGATGGCGATTTCTTCTTTCAAAGGTCGCCGGCAGTTCGATCGATCTCTGACACTAGTCAAGCCCAGGACGTACTCCCCTCCGTCAAAGAGGGGCTGAGTGGTAAGAGTCAATAGCTCTTGGTCAGATGTAATTTCGAACTTGTTTCTTTTCCCGTTGTGGACGAGCTCATATTGCAGCACCCAGGGTGCTTCACCGACAAAGGAGATGTCTGCAGAAATGGGTTCGCCAAAACAAGCCTTCCTGCTCGTCACTCGTCCAGCAAACTGCGCCGAGGCCGGGGGTTTTACATCCTGCTCCAAAACCGGCACTTTATTCTTTAGCGATCGACTCTCGTACACGCTGTCGGCGATGTCCAGGAATTGGTAGCGATAATGGCCGGCTTCGGAGGGTGTCAGATCAATCTGGGCGCGGAGGCCGTCGACGGTTTGGACGCGGGTCTGAACGCCTCTCCCATGCTCGATTGAGTATCGAATCCGGAAAGGAGGGGTGCCAATGAGATCCAGATACACCATAAGACCCACAGAATTGTTCGCGCATTTATCATACAGCTTCTCATGTCGCAGAGACAACTGCGGTTCCGGAGGGTTATGGAGGTAGCATGAGGAGGGTTCGAAAACCTCACCAGAGCAAAACTGACTCGAGATTGAATTGATACTGTACCAGCCCGGTTCCTTGATCTTGGGCTTATGATCGACACTTGCCAGAACGGCTTTGTGCGGCTGCGATGGCGAGTCCTGCGGGCCCCCATCTGCTGCTCGCGGCGAATGGGTGTACACAAGAGTGTAAGGTGCATCGGCAGCCTGACGGCGATCGTATTGACGGAACTGTACGGGAAGATCTATCGAATCTCCTTTGGCCGCTTGGAGGTATTTCTGGGAGTTGCAGCCCGTGAGAGCAATCCGAGGTCGCTCATGGACGAAGAGCTGTTGGGTCCGGATAGGATCTGCAGGCGTGGAGTAGTTGGCCACATTTCCGCAGGCATCGTGCACTTCTTCGATCGTGTAGACCCACTCTCCGGCGGTGTTCAGAGACTCGTTCAACGGGACACTGATCTTATGTGCTTGCGCCCAGTAGACGTCAGGATTGCTAGGATCGAGGAAGGAGCGTAGAGCGCCCTGACCCGCGAGCGGTGAGCGGAAGTTCTCGGGCTGGATGTTTTGAAAGGATACACCCTGGTCCACGCTGTTCACGCTACGGCTGTACTTGATCTTCAGCGGCGGTGTTCCCTCAACTTCCAGCACGAGGTTGGACAGTTCGTTTTTACATCGGTTGTTCGACGATGGTCTGATCGCAGCTCTGGGACAGGTGACAACCAGTGTGTCCAGGGAGCGTCGTTGAACCTGAAGCTTGGACTCGTCTATCACTTTGAGCAGCTGGTAGATGCCGGTCTTTTTGACTGGATAGAGCAGATCTCGGGGGCTGGAGGTGTCCGATTTAGGTAAATGCTTGTCCGCTTCTTTTTTCAACTGTCTCGCCTGCTTCGGAGGGATTATGATGGTTTCATTCTGGCCAGTCTCCAGATCAACTCGAAGGATTTCGATTATAATAGGAGTCGTCTGGTTGATACGGATGGGGAGCTTCGCTTCGAGTCGTTGGGAATCAAGGCAGAAGGGCTTTTGGTCCGGATTCAATACCGCCGACCTAATGCAGCTCAGGTTGGTTGACGCCCCATCTACTCGCAGGGGAAAAAAAAGAAAAAACTTAAAAAAACTGGAACTTACCCTTCGGGAAGGATATTGACAATCTGTTTGCCCAGAATCAAGGAAGAGTTGTAGAGAATATCAGCTGGCTTGACGCTTCGTTCGAGAATCGACAGCTCTCTGTCGTATGCCACTTTGACCAGAGCCGCCAGCCAAGAGCCAATCGGAATGGGAATGCGAAACATCAAGAAGGCGTTGAAGACGCCATGGACGAGGAAGACCGCCAGGGTGGTCGGGAAGGCCCATTCCAGCCAAGGAATCCTCAAGGCGGGCAGACCAAACAGGAACACACCGTCGATTGCAACCCACTTCAAAAACAGCCATGTCGCGTCTATGTCGTCCGAGGTCGACCAGCTCTCGTAGATACGCCACGCGTGCAAGGCAGCGTAGAACGCCAGCACATACAACCGTTGCGACGGCGCGTCGATGACATCGAAAGAGATGAGCGGACCGCCGGCATCCTGTTGCCTGTTCTGGCTGAGCGCGACGACGCCCTTCACCGGAGGAGCAGGAGGAGCCGGACGCGGCTGCGGTAGAGCACCATTCTGAGTCCGCGGTGTCCTGAGGATCGTGCGAGGAGTCTGAGGGAAGGACGCTGGGAGCCGCGGCGTGCGAGGCGTGCGAGGCGTGCGAGGAGGGTCAGTCATCGCATTCTGTTTCTTTCCCACACACAAAAAAAGGGGAATTCGCTAATGAGACATTCGTTGCAGAGGGTGCAGCAGCAAGTTCCCTCCTTTCACAGCGCGTTGAGATCTGCAGAGTAGAATCGTATCAGCATAAATTCTTCCCAAGGTGGAGGAGGCGCGTTTTGGTCCACAGAAACCACGCGTAGGTAGCCTTACTGTGTGTAGCGCCTATCTGCTCATGATACCAGGGCCGTCAGAGCAAAAGGCGCGGAATAGACCATTCACGGATTGATTGAGCCCAGCTTCTGAATACAAAGCCAGCTCAACAGGCAACAACAAGCAACAATGGCAACTCACAACCTACATAATACTACTGTAGTTGAGAAGATCAGTTGAAGAGGTCGAAGGTCTTAGTAAGCAATATGAATGTGTAAATACGCAGGCTTGGCACAAGATGGGCCAATGGAAGAGCTTGCACTGCTGGATGGAGCTGTTTTGATGATACGCGCGCAGCTAGTTACCGAATGCGTTCATTGCTTTCTCCATATAACCAAGTAGGACTGTTATCAACCAACTACAGCAACACAAACGGGGTAGTACTAGTAATATGTACTACTATCAAGTACCAACTACCTCTCTCTGCTTCGCTACCTAGTCCTCAATATCAACGGGCTGGAGTGAATAAGTGTTGGCCGTGCTCTTCTCATCTCGTGTTCCTTGCACCAGGAATCTACTCCATAGTATTTTGAGCGCAGAATCTCTCCCATCTACCCTGCCGTTCCATTCTGGTGATACCCCTCGCCCACCAACACCGGGCTCAATCTACTACTACTACTACTGCTACTGCTACGACTACTGCTACTACTACTGCTGCTACTGCTACTGCTACTGCTACTGCTACTGCTACTGCTACGACTACGACTACGACTACGACTACTGGCTCTCAACGATGGCTGAACGCGTCAAACGGCGTCGATTGAATCCCGGCAGCAGGTCTGCCACTGAGAATGGCACCGAAGAGACCGTCAGATACTTTACTAATCCACCCCTTGCTGCACTGACTGAGGCCGAGAAATCCAAGTGGAACGGATTCTGCGAAATTGAATCAGAGCCGGTGGGTTGGCTGGAGCTCTATATTGACTAGTGGTGTTCAGACATGAGCAATGCTGACTCTTGTAAACTTCAGGCTCTGTTCAACGTCATGCTAAGGGAATTTGGCGTCAAGGGGGTCAAGGTTCAGGAGGTCGTGTCGCTCGATGACGAAATGCTGCAGTATATCCAGTATGACTACTACTATTACTACTACTACTACTCCTTCCTCCCCCCAGCAAACTATTTTGGGTCCTTTTTTGTTGTCTGACAGGGAAACAGTAAGCCAATATATGGCCTCATCTTCCTCTTTCGATGGAAAGAGGATGACCCCCGGAAGCAAGAGCAGAGCTGCCCCGAGGGCCTCTGGTTCGCAAATCAGGTCAGACCGTCTCCAGAATTTTAAAAAAAAGAAATGTCATGTGCCTATGTGTCAAGCTGCTAACCAGACAATGATGGTGCAGACTTCGAACAACGCCTGTGCCAGCGTTGCCTTGCTGAACATCATCAACAACATCCCCGACATCGATCTGGGTGAACACCTCCGCCAGTTCAAAGAGTTCACCATGTCTTTCACCCCTGCGCTGCGTGGGGATGCCATCGCCAACTTTGAGTTTGTCAAGCGCGTCCACAACTCGTTCGCTCGGTGCGTGTCTCTCTTGAGAACCCCGATTGCATCGTTCACCGCGCTCGTTGACTGACATGGCTTACCAAGAAAAATGGACGTTCTCAACATTGACCTTCAGCTGAAAAACGAGGCATCGGAGAAGAAGGTCCAGGGGGCGAGTTCCAAGAACACGGCATACGACGAATCGGAAGCAGGATTCCACTTCATCGCGTTTGTCCCCGTCAACGGCAAAGTTTGGAAGTTTGACGGCCTGGAACGCCAGCCGCAGAGCCTTGGTTCGTCTCCCCAGTGTCTTGATTCTCGGATTAATTGTTTGTGACCCCCCCGGTTTCCACGTGCTAACATTCTACTTGATAAAAAAAAACACAACACAGGCACCTATGACGGTGACGACTGGCTAAAAGTCGCCAGACCAGACATCCTTGCTAGGATGGCGGCATACGAGGAGGATCAGATTGAGTTCTCGATCCTCAGTCTTGTAAGAGAACCTCTGCTCGATCTGGTCCCGCGGCTTGCGTCGAATGTCAAGTCGATTCTGGCGATCGACGAGCGTCTGTCTGCGATGGGGATTACAGAGGCCGAGATCAAGGCAGCCACGGACGGTGACGACGGCACTCTCTATGGACCAGACGGTTCGTTCGATCTCACGCAAGAGACGCTCGATGGTGCCAGTGTACCGGAAGACGAGTCGTCACGCTATGAAGCGGCCACGCGGGAGGAGCTATTAGGCTACCGGCGAGAGCTGGTCGAAGCCCAAAGGGGACTTCGTGCATCGATAAAAGAGGAGCAACAGTCCTACCGCGCCGATGAAGACTACGCCGCGAGCCGGAGGCATGACTACGGTCCGGCGATTCACCAGTGGATCAAGACATTGGCACGCAAGGGCTTGCTACAGACACTCGTGCAGGAGATTGGTGGCGCATGATGATAGGCGGGCTCTATCAGATGGGGAAAAATACATCTCGAGTTGTAATGGGGACCGTTTAATGCGCACCTGACCGTGGTCCACGAACAATGCGACAGCAGCGATGCAGGCATGCATCCGTAGGCCTTCTTACCTACTATCACTAGTCAATAATCTATATAACCCTTACTTTTTGTCATCTGAACGGGAAGCCAACGGTGAAGGGACTCGCAATGGATGCGGAATTCGCGAGTTGCTATCTATCCTGTTCTTAAGGATTTCTGGGTGAAAACACGAGCGTGGGGAACAAAGTTGTCTATTCCACAACTACCCACATACTGTGTTTCCTGAAATCCACGCCAATGACCGCAGCAAAAGCCGTGCATTTGCCGATCCAGAGTTCCGTCTAAGTTAGTGTCGATGTGATTATCAATTATCCACAGACTTATCTAGTTAGAACATCGTGGCATATACTTGGGTGGACAGACAGAAATGGCCTTGCTCACCCCGACTCTCATCCACGACTTGACATGCATCGTAGTACCTCGCTCCCTCCTGACGTCCAAGTGAACTTTCCGTAGTAACTAATGCAACAAGTCGTGAATTAGTAGTAGTAGTAGTAGTAGTAGTAGTAGTAGTAGTAGTAGTAGTAGTAGTAGTAGTAGTAGTAACGTATTTCACCACCGAGTGAGCCACCTCTCAAGTTCTTCATACATCTTCAGGCCAATATTACTTGTGTATATAGAAACATCATCAAATTATATTATAGAGTATTTGTTGTATGTTGAGAGCATGTACGAGCAGTGTGTCCCACTATATTGCACAAACTACACGGTGGTGGTGCGCGCTTTTGTGGCTGCACTCACTGCGCTTCATTGAGCCTTCGTACACGATCTCTCCCTTCTTGGACAGTCAGACCCTCTCCCTGACCTATGTACATACGACGTCTCTCCTGCTTTCTCTTTTGTTTGGCATTTGCAGCTCTTGATGCCTTTTTTGCTGCCAGAATAGCAGCTGTGCATGGCCATCTGACATCCCTTGACCAGCTGATCCTAGCTCGAGTAGTTGGCTGGGTGGACTTTGTGTACGGCGCTTGAGATACTTTCTCATTCTGTAGCTCCAGTTGTCGTACATTTTGAGGCGTGGCTGTGGTCCACGAGGCTTGCGAGCTATGAGAAGTCCCTGGAGGAGTTGGTGTATCCATATGAATGTTGAGCTGGGCAAGAACTTGCTCTGGATCATGGAACCACTCTGAATGTTCTTTTCACTTAGGACTGCTGGACGAACAGAAGAATAGATGGTCAAGAACTCGTCTTTATCAATTGAGTTCTCCATGCAGAACTGGTCAAACTCACGTCCATGATGACAGCCATCTCCATCCAAAATCAGGAGTCGGTATTGGCCAATAGTACAAGCTTGAGTGCCTCTATCAAACACCTCTTTGAGCCAGATCAATCCCAGCTCTCATTTGTCCATCCAGACTCACTGGTTTCAATCCTCTAGGTTTCTGGCAGTCCATTCTCATACCACGAAGCCTGATGCCATCCCCTTAAGGACGATCATTGGTGGCAATGACCAGCCAGTTGCATTGATCCCTTCAACAACAGTGACCCATTCTGTATTCCCAGGCTGCACAAGCTTTGGACAGAGAATCCTCTCCGACCCAGTAACAACCTTGGCTGTCCCAATAACCCCCATCTGAAAGCCAGTCTCATCAAAGTTGTATATCTCATACTTCTGAATGGTATTGTGTACAAGCTCAAACCATTGTCGAATAACCTTGGGATCTTCACATAGGGCTCGTTGGTAGTCGTACGATCGGGAGTATCGTGTCTTTATCTCAAAATGGCGGTTGGTGGAGAGGCAGAGTCATCTCGGTTGGCAAGGAGATTGGCCATTTCTCGTACAGCGTTCACCCGGGGCGGCTGACCTCGTTCATCCATGGACAGTATCCACTGAACAAGGGTTGATTCCTCCGTAGAGCTCAGTTTCCGATTTCTAGACTGAGAATCTGTCGTGTCGTACGGCCATGGATTCGATGGGTAAGAGTAGAACGAGGAACATCGTACAACTTTGCTGCAGCTCGAATACTTGAGACTTGACCTTTTTTGAGTACCTCAATGGCTAGACGAATTCTTTTTTCTTGATATGAAGCTTGATTCGCGTTTGTGGTTGACATATTCATTCTTGAAGTCGAAGACGTGTCGCGTAGTGGAGAGGTCGCTCGCTTGGTGGTGAAATACGTCAGTAGTAGTAGGATATACTCCTGACATACGGCCCACAGCAAACGACAGACATGTAGATAAGGGTAGAAGGGAACTGTGAATGAGACGATTTACTCTGGGCTGGGTTTTGCAGCGGTACTTGTTCCCGGTGTCTCGCTGAGGCCTGACGAGGAAGCTGAAGCTAGGACTTGGTACAGGGCATATATCTCTACTGACGAGTCCCCAGCGATCCCTCCACGAGTCCCACGCGATGGCGATGACCCCCCTATTGTACCTTTTGTGGGACTATGCTGGAAACCCTGGAGAGCCTCTGATGTGCGTTCCTGACCATCCCCTATTCCCAAGTAACTGGGAGCCGGGGGGCCAACCCATCATCGGACAAAAAAATCATTCTTTTTTCTGGTTGAGGGTAAACGATCCCAACCGACTTTCTGCCTCAGTCGTCAGGGTATTCATCGCGAATATTGCTCACGAATCTCCGCGACTCGTGATCCCATCGCTTGAAATACTTCCCGGCGAGGTTGACCAGGACAGAAGGGAGCGAGGAGAGCGGGGGATGGATGATCTGAATGTTCTCCTCGGCGACATAGCGCACGCTCTTGTCCTCGACCCTTTGAATGCGCGTCAGATTTTCAACCCCGACATGAAAAAAAAAATCAGAAGCGGTAGAATCGGAGGTGAAAGGATAGATAGTACTTACAACGCGTGGTAGAAACTCTGGTGTCTGCCTCTGGGGAGGCGGTCCACGCCCATGGTTTGCATCCAGTCCTCTTCGGCGCCGCACTCAGCGTCCCAGCCGGTTATCACGGCCGTGTAGGCGTAGCGGCGATGGCGAAACACCTGGCCCACGCGGTAGCGGACATTCCGGTGTTCCCAGGTGCGCCGGTGGACCTGCTTCGGGAACTGGTCACCGGCTTTCATCGCATGGATACTCTCCAGGAGATGGGCATATTCAGGAAGGCCGCGGAACAGCGGGATGATGTGTTGCTCGACGAGGTAGACGTCGAGCGGGAAGTAGGTGGCGAAAAGCTCCATGAACGACGGCAGGTACCGTCGGAGTCGATGTCCAAACGGCTGCGCCTGGTGCGCTCCCAGCGTGGCCGCGTTTTCCGCATTCGGATCCTCCTCGAACAGCATCGCCGCCCAGAGGGCCGCGTACTTGACGCGCGCCAGGTTGAGCGACGTGTCCCGATTGTGCGGCGTCTGCAGCATCGCGTTCAGGATATTCTTCGCACAGCGCAGGACGATCTCCGGGACCCGCGACGCGCGGAGATACGTCGAGCGCGACAGCGTCAACGCACCCAGGTAATCCAGCTGGGACTGCAGTTCCGAGACGGGCGTCTCCGCCGTCGATCGGAAAGGGTCCATGTACATCGGCTCTCCTTCCTGTGCGGCATCGTCCAGCGGCCTCTGGTCCAGGTCATACCCGCGCTCGGGGCGGATGATGACGTGGACGTGGAACGGGAATCCGCACGGGTTGGCATTGAGCCCCAGCTTCTGGGCCACGTAGCAGTAGATGGCGGCTGATATGAGCGGCAGCGAGTTGTGGCCCTCGTCCAGCAACGCGACGCCGAGGAAGTTGTGTTCGATTCTGTAGTATTCCCGGCCGGGTTCGATGCCCAACAGGTTCTTTGAACGCAGATACTCTGCGATACTCACAGCACGCGCGCGGGGGGTGCGAGCGAGGATATCCGGACGTTCATCCAGGATCCCTTGCACCATTTCGTCGAGGACCGCGGAGATCTGCATCGTCATCAGCACCATTGCACGAAGCACACACACACACATATATATATATATCCATAAATATATATCAAACAAAAATAAAACGCGGAGCGAATGGAATAAGCATACATCGTCAAAGTCTCCCCGTCCCGTTTCCAAAACCAGCAGATCAAAGACGCCCAACGCGCGATGGATCGGCACATCAGCACCGTCCTTCAGTCGCTGCCATTCCGGGATAGCCAGCGCGCGGTGCAGACAGCCCAAGATCGCATTGCTGTAGTATCTGCGGAACGGGGGTTAGTTAGCCACGGCATCGTGGGAACACACCTTACGGCC
>FQSS02000422.1:0-20650 GCA_900128795.2 Malbranchea cinnamomea
AAAAAACCAGGCATGGCCAACGGGACCATCAAGCCCTATTGCTGTCTTGTTTCGCTGCCCGGCGCCGTGATGCCGTGACTGCAAAATATGAGCCAGTCCAAAAAGGCCCTCTCAGAGCTCGTTCTGCAAGGCAGAGTTTTTTTCCTAGTGACGACCGCCCGCGGAGACGGAATGACGATTGGTTGAGAGGCTCTGATAAAGGGTGCCCGTATCATCTTCTGCAAAACACATGCCAGGACCGGGCGGCGCATATTCGGGCTCTTCAGGAGAGAGAGAGACAGAGAGATGGCGTGAAAATCTTTTTGCTGCTCGTGAATATAGAGGAGTTATATCTTTTCATTATTGTAATAATTTCGTCCGGTGGAAGAGCTGGTCGTCTGACCACCGATTCCTCAGACTATTTTGCCCCAGTGGAGGATCGGCCAGCAATGACATCGCAAACAGGGGGAGGCAGCAGTGAGAAGCGTGCCTAGCAAAACCACGAGTAAAACAAAAAAAAGGGCCGTACAAATTCCAACAGATGAATGCCAGAAAGAAGAGTCAGAACAAGTGGAGCATCCATCAATGCCGTAGAGACTATGCTCAGATTTCCACACAGTTTAAAAATAGTCTTATTATCATCGTCATCATCATCATCAAATTATTATTATCAATTTTTTTTTCTCGCTCTCTTTCAAAGGTTTTGGCTGGCGGACGGTTCTTGTTGTGGTTTGCGCCTTCACTACGGCAGGCGGTTGCCCTTAGAATTGACTAGCGCCAACCGGCTCTCTCGCTAAAAGGGGAGTCAGCGCAAAACGGCCTGTCACCACCCTTTTGAGATCATCAACTCTTTCAGTTCGACGTCCGTCTCTCTCTCTCTCACTCTCTCTCACTTCTCCCTTTCAACCTTTCTTTTCTCTCTCAACCACTGGCCGTTTTCCACCACTTTGCACAACCCCTCCAATCCGTCCTCCTATCCAACTGTCTCTTCCTTGTCCTTCTAGTGAGCTGATTAACATATCGTTCACGATGCAGTCTGAAGTATGTTTACCCCTCCCACAGAGCAATGTCCCACTGCGACGACGACAACGCCGGATGTGGTGTTGTCGCTTGTCCCCGGGCAATGTGTCGCTGTTTTATCATTCCCCCTTACTCTTGAAGATAGATGGGCTAACGATGTCATCGTTCTACAGCGTGAGAGGTAATTCATCAAGTTTTCTCGGCGATCAGGGTTCCCTGCATGGTTGTGACTGACATCCCACACAGCAAGACCTTCCTCGCGCGCCTCTGCGAGCAGGCTGAGCGCTACGATGGTGAGCATCATGGAGCCCTTAGATCTTGTATAACATGGAGATTGTTGACCTGTTTCTGACCACTGCAACAGAAATGGTCACATACATGAAGGTTCGTCGCGTTTTGAATCCCCCTCCCCTTTTTTTTTTCTTTTTTTTTTGTCTTGACGGTCGATCACTGACGCGAGTCCCTGTCTCTGCAGGAAGTTGCCAATGTATGTTTTCCGCGTCCCCACTCACAAAACAAATCCTCGTCTTCCCGAACAACAAATCCAGACTCCTCCCTTCCTTCTCCCCCTCCATCCACTCGGCGTGCTCTCCGTTACTGATTCCCCATCTCTAGCTTGGCGGAGAACTCAGCGTTGATGAGCGCAACTTGCTCTCTGTTGCTTACAAGAATGTCGTCGGAACCCGCCGCGCTTCCTGGCGCATTATTTCCTCCATCGAGCAGAAGGAGGAGTCCAAGGGCGCTGAGAAGAACGTCGCCATCATTGCTGAGTACCGTCAGAAGATCGAGTCTGAGCTTGAACGCGTCTGCCGCGATGTCCTCGAGGTCCTTGACAACTCTCTGATCCCCAAGGCCGAGTCTGGCGAGTCCAAGGTGTTTTACTACAAGATGTGAGCCACCCTTCTTTCTTGTTTTCATTCCTGCTACTTTTGATAAGGATCTTTCCATGCTCATGCCGATACGGTGGATGTTCAGGAAGGGTGATTACCACCGTTATCTCGCTGAGTTCGCTTCTGGTGAAAAGCGCAAGGTCGCCGCTACTGCCGCCCACGAGGCTTACAAGGTAAGCAACCCAACGCACCCGTTTTCCTTTCTCCCCTCCCCTTCCAATCTCTGAATGTCACTCAAGCTCTAACGCTTGCTCTCCTACAGAACGCGACCGATGTTGCTCAGACCGACCTGACCCCCACCCATCCCATCCGTCTCGGACTCGCTCTGAACTTCTCGGTCTTCTACTACGAGATCCTCAACTCGCCTGACCGTGCTTGCCACCTCGCCAAGCAGGCTTTCGACGATGCCATTGCTGAGCTCGACTCGCTCTCCGAGGAGTCCTACCGTGACAGCACTCTGATCATGCAGCTCCTGCGTGACAACCTCACTCTCTGGACCTCCTCCGACGGTGGTGAGCCCGAGCCCGCGCCTGCGGCCGAGCCCAAGGAGGACCAGGCCGCCGAGACTGAGGCAGCCCCGGCGGCTGAGGAGAAGAAGGAGGGTGCCCCCGAGTCTTAAGTTCCCCTTGTTTCTACCTCGTTGCGGAGCCACGCGTGAATTGTCTCCTTTATCACCCTTTCGATTTTTTCTTCTATTTTTTTTCCAGTGATGGATCACTGAAGGGGCGAACAGTTTATTGCGTGGGATTTGCAAACAAACTCCTACTACTCTCTACATGGTGTTAAGTCTGCTGTGTTTCTGTTTTCTGTTTATTTCAAGGGATAATCGTCTTCTGGCCTGGCGGAGTTTGATATTTCGGAGGGTGAAAACTGGACGGAATGGCCTTTGCTGCATCCCTCTGGACGCCCGCGGTTTAACGCGTTGGGGCTTTTCTTTTAGCTTAGACCTCGATCCCGGCAAGTTCAATTGTTCACTAGGGAGAAACATAAGCCTTCCTGTCTCAGAGACTTTGCATTATCCACCAAGCCTCTCCTGTTTTGTTTCCTCTTGATTACTACCTCCAAATCCCCGGATATTCCAAAGTTATTTCATTGATCTTCCAAGATCTTTCCTGGTAGTTTACTCCCCGGTCGCCCTCCAACCCTTCCTGGTTTCATATCGTAAGCCCCAAGGGCCTTTCTTTTGCAGATTACAAAAACATTCGTTTCTCTGCCCGTTCTGCCACTGGCTAATCAGACGTTGTGGTGGACTGTTTGAGAAAAATCCCACACCCATCCCAAAGACGAAGAAAACCAATCCGATTTTACAAACCCATCAACTTGGCTACGCTGTACTGTGGTAAATGTGTAGAGAATCCGAGCAGACGACTCTCACGGGCAAAAGGAGAGATGAAGAAGAATTTGCCTTCTGGAGCGGAACTGTTCCTCCCATTGATTTGTTATCATCAGAATTTGGCGGGACATCCGGTGTGGCCGTTGTGTGGCTGGTACTCCTCCAGTAACCCTGTCGGTCAAGCTCAGTGGGAGAGCTCGCCCTGCAAGATGACATAATCCCCGCCCCAACCGCGACCGCTCGTTCGATGGAACCTTCCATGTGGTAAAAAGGGCTTGTTGCGGCCGAAAAGACCACGTTGAAGATCCCATCTTTCTGTCTCGATTGGTAGATTCCTTGGGGGGAGGAAGCGAAATCAAACGAGAGATACCTTTCATACGATTTTCCCCGGCCATTCCTTTTTTCTTTTTTTTTTTTCTTCTTCTTCTTCTTCTCCCCGTTTGATTCCAATTCGCGTTTTCGTTCGTTCCTCGAGTCAAGTCTCTTCTGTTTCAGTTTACCACTTGCCTGCTCTCCCCTTTCGGAGTGGTCGCCGTGCTCGTTCCATCCGGGATCACCAAAAGGCCCCCCTCCCGGCCGGGGCAGGTCTCACCTACCTGCGTGCGACTCCCGCAGTACTCCTGCATTTCAACCCTGTGGAGCTTGCTGACAGAGCAAGCGCAACGTCTTGGGTCTTGGACTCTCGGGGCCAACACTCTGCCCTTCTTGCTACCACTATTTAACCGCAATTGACCTGTCGCCCACCATCGCGGCGCTGGATACTCTCGTTTGTTGGGATTCCCGCGCCCTGGTAGTCCCTCGTGTTCCAGCGGAGTTCACACTACGGGTCCGCGAAGACTGTCCCTGCCGTCCATTTCCCTAGCTTGCTGCTGCTCAGTCTACGTTTCGACGCTGCGGTTAGGCCAAGCCGCAAGACGGGTGCAAAGGAGATTGAGAGGGTTCGTGAGTGTAGCGTGTGGAGAATCGCATAGGACTGGACAAGGACAGGACAAGATCAGTTAAAGGCAAGGAGAGGTATAACCGGAAGCAGGCTGCAGGAACTCTTCGGAAGATGGAGCGCGCGTACGTGTCCTCTCCGGAGGAAGTGCTCGCGTATTTTGACGTGGATGCACAGCGCGGATTGTCTGCTGCCCAGGTAGAGAAGAACAGGCTCAAGTATGGCTCGAACGGTAAGCACGAAGCAATGCTTTTTTTCTTTCCAATTCCGTCATGTCTCGCTGCTCAAGGTCGTGTGAGTGCTGACTTTTGCTGCCTGCCGTAGCGATCGAGGAGGAACCCCCAACGCCGCTTTGGAAGCTTGTCCTGGAACAGTTCAAGGATCAACTTGTGATTATACTCTTGGGGTCTGCGGTCGTGTCATTTGTCCTGGCCTTGTTTGAGGAAGAGGATGACTGGACTGCGTTTGTGGATCCCGCGGTGGTAAGTGCGTGAAGCTCCTTCTGGATGCGGTTTTGCGGCTAATTGTTTTCGGGTTTATTGGGCGCATAGATTCTGGCAATTCTTATTCTCAATGCAATTGTCGGCGTATCGCAGGAGAGTAGTGCTGAAAAGGCGATTGCTGCGCTCCAAGAATACTCTGCAAACGAAGCCAAAGTGCTCCGTGACGGTGTGGTTCAGCGGATCAAGGCGGAGGAGTTGGTTCCTGGAGATGTGGTCACCGTGGCAGTTGGCGACAGAATCCCGGCTGATTGTAGGCTTCTATCGATCCAGAGCAACAGCTTCCGCGTCGACCAGGCTATCCTGACTGGAGAAAGTGAGAGTGTTGCGAAGAGCACCGTCACTATCAAGGACAGCGACGCCGTAAAGCAGGATCAGGTCAACATGCTTTTCTCTGGAACTACCGTTGTTAACGGCCATGCTACTGCCATTGTCGTCCTGACTGGTTCGGCCACCGCCATCGGCGGCATCCACGAAAGCATCACTGCACAGATCTCCGAGCCCACACCGCTGAAGCAGAAACTCAACGACTTTGGCGACATGCTCGCCAAAGTTATCACTGTGATCTGCGTGCTGGTCTGGCTGATCAACATTGAGCACTTCAACGACCCCAGCCACGGAAGCTGGACAAAGGGTGCCATCTATTACTTGAAGATCGCCGTTTCCCTGGGAGTTGCAGCCATCCCAGAAGGTCTTGCCGTCGTCATAACAACATGTTTGGCGCTGGGAACTCGGAAGATGGCAGCCAAGAATGCTGTGGTTCGCTCTCTGCCTTCGGTTGAGACCTTGGGAAGCTGCAGTGTTATCTGTTCAGACAAAACAGGCACCCTCACCACGAACCAGATGAGTGTTGAAAAGGTCGTTTATCTGAGCGAAAGTGGTAATGGTCTCGAGGAGATCGACGTCGAAGGAACCACGTTTGCGCCCATGGGCAGGCTCAGGAGGAATAACCAGGTGCTGGAGAATCTCGCGGTTTTGTCTTCTACCATCAACCAAATGAACGAGGTTTTGGCAATTTGCAACGAGGCTAACTTGTCCTACGATCCGAAATCCGGCACTTACGGCAATATTGGTGAGCCAACAGAAGGCGCTCTTCGAGCTCTAGTCGAAAAGATTGGGACCAACGACCCGGCTGTCAACGAGAAATTGAAAGCATTGCATCCATCCGAACGTCTGAATGCAGTCAGCAAATACTACGAGGCCCAATTGCCGCTGCAAGCCACGTATGAGTTCTCGCGGGGTCGAAAGAGTATGTCTGTGCTGGCTGGACAAGGTAACAGCCAAAAGTTGCTCGTGAAGGGTGCTCCCGAGTCCATTCTCGAACGCTGCTCCCATGCTCTTCTTGGACCCAACGGCTATCGAGTTCCACTGACTCGGCAGCACATGAAGCTGATCTCCGACGAGGTCGTGGAATATGGCAACAGAGGATTGCGTGTAATGGCCATTGCCAGTGTTTCTGCAGTTGGCTCCAACCCACTCTTACGTACGGCTCAGACGTCGAAGGAGTACGAGCAGCTGGAACAAAATATGACCTTGATTGGCCTCGTTGGCATGCTTGACCCACCTCGACCAGAGGTTGCCGCTTCTATCAAGAAATGTCATGAGGCTGGGATCCGCGTTATCGTCATTACCGGAGACAATCAGAATACTGCCGAGTCTATCTGCCGGCAGATTGGCATCTTTGGCAAGTTTGAGGACCTAAAGGGCAAAAGCTACACTGGCAGAGAATTTGACGCCCTTAGCGAACAGGGCAAGGTCGAGGCTGCTATGACTGCGTCCCTGTTCTCGCGCACTGAGCCTTCGCACAAGTCAAAATTGGTCGAGATTCTCCAGGCTGCTGGTCATGTCGTTGCCATGACTGGTGACGGAGTCAATGATGCTCCGGCTCTGAAGAAATCGGACATTGGTGTGGCGATGGGCTCTGGCACTGATGTTGCTCGTCTCGCGGCCGACATGGTTCTCGCTGATGACAATTTCGCCACCATTGAGATTGCCATCGAAGAAGGCAGATCCATCTACAGCAACACGCAGCAATTCATCCGCTATCTCATCTCGTCCAACATCGGCGAAGTGGTTTCCATCTTCCTTACTGCCGCTCTCGGCATGCCAGAGGCATTGATTCCCGTTCAGCTACTGTGGGTGAACCTGGTCACGGACGGATTGCCTGCTACTGCGCTCTCGTTCAATCCGCCGGACCATGATGTGATGAAGCGTCCTCCAAGGAAGCGTGGTGAGGCGCTCGTGGGAAAGTGGCTGTTCTTCCGGTACCTGGTGATTGGCACTTATGTTGGTGTTGCGACTGTCGTTGGATATGCCTGGTGGTTCATGTATAATCCTGAAGGCCCGCAGATATCCTTCTGGCAGTTGGTAAGTTGCCTGTTTACTCTTCATCTTATATTCTTCAGTGGTCAACACACTCGTCTAACTCCCCTGTCCTCTTCCAGTCTCACTTCCACCAATGCTCGAGCCAGTTTCCCGAGATTGGCTGCGAAATGTTCACGAATGACATGTCCAAATCTGCATCCACGGTCTCTCTTTCCATCCTCGTCGTAATCGAAATGTTCAATGCCATGAACGCGCTATCGTCAAGCGAATCGTTGCTCACGTTCCCGTTGTGGAACAACATGATGCTCGTATACGCAGTGATCATGTCGATGACGCTCCACTTTGCGATCTTGTACGTTCCGTTCTTGCAGAGTCTGTTTTCGATCTTGCCGCTTGGATGGACAGAGTGGAAGGCCGTGTTGGCGTTTAGTGCGCCTGTGATGTAAGTGGTAGTCGTCAGTCCTTTTGTTTCTGTATTTCCTCCGAGTGAGAAGTGACTGACTGACTGGATTTTGATCGCAGTGTCATCGATGAGATTCTGAAATTCATAGAGAGGCGACTTTATGACACCCGAACATCGACTCTGCCTTCTGACGCGTATCAGAACGGGGTCGCTTCGAAGCCAAAAAAGTCATAAGAAGGGTCGAGAAGACCGCCCCCGCAGAGGAGAAAGATATGTACTGGAATGGGTGGTTAATATGTCCAGAGATACGTGATAGACTTTTTATAGCACAACTTTTTTACATTGACGAGAAGGGTGCATGTGGGTTGTCTTGGGCCATTGCCTTTATGTCGCCATGTACCATGATTGTGATGTTGTGATGAGCAAGCACATAGACAAAGACATATCTATTCTACGAAAGTATGTACGCCTTGTGGGCTATCTTGTACATGCTGTTTGTTTGTGCCATATTTATCATCCATACCATTAGTTGAGGCCAGCCATTGTGGGGCCATTGTGGGAGATACAGCATTATCTCCTTGTCGCAAAGTAGTTCCTCATCATGTTCAATCGAGCTTCATCCGTCAACCTCTGAACACGGTGCTGTCCCGCGATGGGCAGCGTCCTCTTGTCAACTCGGTCAGGATGCCGATGGGTTGTTGGTTGTCGCTGGCTGTTCTCCCGATCGGCGATGCGGGCGGCTGTCTTTTTGCCGAAGCCTTTCCCCCTCGGTTACTGCCGGCCACTGGACAGCTCTCCCCTCAAACCGGTCGATGTACCACACGATCTTTCTCTGCTCCATACTTTTTCTTTCTACGTCTTCTGCTGCTGCTGCTTCTCATACTTACCGTCGCTCGACACAACACAGGTTGCTTCTCCCTTGGAACTAGTACAGCCGTGAGTACTACTACTACGACTATGACTGCCACGACCCGGCTGCTGCAGCGACTGCTCTCCCCGCAATCCTCGCCGGCAGCTTGCCTCCACTTCCCCAGACGGGCTTTCTCCACGACGCGCACGAACCATGCTACCTGGGGGTTCATTGGCCTGGGCCAGATGGGTATTGTATTCCCGCACGCGCTGCTACCACAGAAAGAATGACCTCCGTGGCTTACATTTGTTTTCTCCTACCTACCAGGATACCCCATGGCACGGAACTTGCGCGCGAAGATCCCCGAAGAAGACACGCTAGTAGTTTGCGATGCGAACCCAGAGACGACGGAGAAGTTCCTTGCCGAGGAAAAGGGCAAGAAGATAGAAGCTGGCAGCCCCCGTGAGGTTGCGGAGAGAGCGGTAGGATACACCTTTTGATCAGTACATAGTACTACATATACGGTTTACTGCCGTTTTCATCAGCCTTTAAAAAAAAAACGTGGATGCGACGGTGCTGGCTAGCTTTGGCATATGTGAGAGAGACGGGCTAATGGCCAGTGGTCATCGGACAGGAAACCGTCATCACCAGTTTGCCAGAACCGCAGCATGTCAAGTCGGTCTTTCACACGATTCTCAGGGATGGACTGCCCAAGCTGTCCACAGACAGACTGTTCATCGACTGCTCCACCATCGATCCGATCTCCTCACGGGAGGTGGCCGCTGCGGTCCTGTCGACGGGCGCAGGAAGGTTCATCGACGCCCCCATGTCCGGTGGTGTCGTGGGCGCAACCGCAGGCACCCTCACGTTCATGCTGGGTGCCCCCTCGGGGGTCCCCGGTCTCGTTGAGCGGGCAGAACAGGTCCTGTTGAAGATGGGCAAGAAGGTCTGGCATCTGGGCGAGCAGGGAGCTGGGCTCTCGGGCAAGTTGGCCAACAACTACCTCCTCGCCATCTCCAACATCGCCGCCGCAGAGGCCATGAACATGGGCATCCGCTGGGGTCTGGACCCCAAGGTGCTGGGTCAGATGATCAACTCGTCGTCGGGACGCTGCTGGGCCAGTGAGGTCAACAACCCCGTTCCCGGAGTCGTCGAGACAGCGCCCGCGTCCCGGGACTACGTCGGTGGGTTCGGGGTCAGTCTGATGAAGAAGGATCTCCGGCTTGCAGTGGAGGCATGCAAGGAGGCGGGCACTGCGTTGGAGCTGGCCTCGACGGCCCAGGCGGTCTACGACGCCACTGAAGCTGCTCATCGCGGGAAGGACTTTTCGGTTGTGTACAAGTACCTGCAGGGCAAGTCGAAGCCGCAGTAGTTCGTGTACTTGTTGGGGTTTGGTGGGTTTCGAGCGGGATCTTTTTTTTTTGTCTCATCTGTTTTCGTGTTGTTATACCCTGATATACTTTTGCAGGTCAATCTAGAAAATGTATTCCAGTCTCGCGTAAATGTACATGGCAGCAAGTACTCCGAGCGATGTGTGTGGCAGTACGAAAGAATCGGTGGCCCTCTTCGCTTTCACACTTCGACAGACGACTTGGCAACCAAACTGGTGCAATTCACACAACACACTCATCTCACGGATCAGACCGACAATTGCTAATCCTGTGATATAGAACAGTGCGTGCTCGAATCCAAAATTGGGACAAGAGATTTCTCATCCCCCGTGGGAACGGACAGAACCCTTGAATCCATACCTCTACTCTTCCTAATTATGCCCTGTTGGCGTCGTGCTGGAGGGTGAATCGGGCGGGTGCACCAGGCGCAAAAGACTCTCAATGTCTCTACAAAAAATTCAACTGAAGACGCAGTCACGCAGATTTCTCCTCCACCTTGATAAGCTGACCAAATTCTTTCTGTGGAAGGTTATTCCTGAGCTGCCACGCTTCGAATGGGAGATCCTCTCGCGACCTCCGTTTCCAAAGACAACGAAGATCAGATGAAGATCAAGGCAATCTGGTTGGACCACTGAAGACGGCGTCGCCATGGCTTCGTCTGTGACTGGCGTGTCTTCGTCGCTTTGCGGGAGCTCGATGCATTCTCGGGCGTTGGACGTCCTGCTGTCACCATACATCTCCGAACGGCATTGGCCAGTCCAAACTTGGTGCGACGGGCTGGATGCCTCTGATAGCGCATGTTTCTGACAAAGGCCGACGGATCGACGGCCATGGACCAACTCGTGCAGAGTTCTCCACGAAAATAAAGCTCTGGGTCCTCCGCCCAAGTCCACTGCACATGATCAAATACATGGATAGGCGGTGATGGGTGCAAAGGCAAAAGGAAAAAGAAAAATAAAAAAAAGAAAGCAAAGTACCCCAGCGAGGTATCCGGGTCCATCACAGCTCGTGTAACATGCTGCCTTTCCGATTGCCCGTGGGCTCGCGGGGCGAGAAGCCCATCGTCTCACCCCAGAGGATACTATCGTCGAGAGAAGAGAAGCGGGCCTTGGAGCACTCCTTCCAGAGTCTCTCGAGGGCATTCCTTTCGCTGCGTCCTGCGCCGTGATTCAGATATCCAGGCAGATAGCCCCCCCGCACTCCTCTCTTCTTCCACCCGCCTTGTTATCGTACGGCTCTGGCATGGTGGTGGTCGACGCTCACCATGCCTCCCGATCTGAGGTCGACGGTACTCATCACAGCTTTTACCTTGGTTTCAGTCTCGACCGTCGTTGTTGCAGTGAGGTACGGACTGTTTACACGCTCGATACAAGCTGGTAGTGTGTCAGACAGAGGGTTTGCTGATGTTTCGGCCGTTTGTTTTCAGATTTTACTGCCGGCGGTTCCTCGTGCATGCTGTCAAGATTTATGATTATTTGATGCTGTTGGCTCTGGTAAGTTGCAAAATCAGACCCGCCTAGTAGGAGAGCGAACTTCTGGCTGATAGTTATCTACGGCAACAAGTGCGTAACATGGACCATGGCAATCATCAACTATTACCAAACTAAATTCGGAACAGGACTGCAAATGTCAGAGCAGGTCAGCGTCGATGGTTTTTGGCTTTCTTACCCTCGCCCCCTGGTGATTTGAATTTCTTTGAAACAAGGACTGATTTTCAATCTCTGTAAATGATAGTCACAAGACCTAGAGACTCTCAAAGGCACCCTCAGGTTATGGTACACGTACCAAATCATCTATCTGCTGGACCTTGGTGCTGTCAAATTCTCCATCCTGACATTCTACCGCGTCATTTCCTCGCAGCTAGCGTACCGTATCGCCATATATGCGGTCATGGCGTTCGTTGGCGCATTCACGATATCCATGACTTTCGTCAATGTATTTGAGTGCGGCAAACCATCGAATGCTTGGGCACCAGATTTTATCTTCCAGATAGGGGGATCCTGCCTAGATCTCACCAAAATCTACTACATCCAAGCAGCTTTCAATATCCTGAGCGATATCGTCATTCTTCTCCTCCCAATGCCAGTTCTGTACACTCTTCACATGCGCCTGCAGAAGCGCATTGCTCTTATTGCTCTATTCTCTGTTGGTACCCTCGCCATCATCGCGTCTACCCTGCGCGTTTACGCACTGTCACTGTGGTCCGACCCCGATGCCGACAAGCCCTACGCAAGCGCACATATTCTCTTTTGGTCACAGATTGAAGTGAACACGGCCATCATCTGCGCTTCAGTCCCATCCCTGAAACCCCTTTTCCAGGGTGTTTTTGGAGGCTCGACGGCGCCGCGTGGAGAAAGCCCCCGGTCCCGGTCCAACAATGACCAAAGCCCTAAGAACACGAGTCCACCACGTCAAAAGCTCTCTTACGGGGACGAAGAGCAAGCATTCGCTTCGCCAGAATTACTATCCAGGTCATTGGATGGAAATCACCCTCGCGCAACAGAGCTGCCCGATTTTAGCACAAGTGTCAGTGCGGGAGCAGGGGTGAACGGTGACACTTGCAAGAGTGACGACGAAATTGATCCGCTCGGTAAAAAATCTTGTCAAGGAAAGTTAACCGTGCAAGAAACCTATACTTCTCCGTCCGGCTCTTCCTCTGAAAGGAATCCCAGTGGTCAAAACAATACATTTCGCATTATGCGGAGCATCACCGTCGAGACTTGTCCTCGCCTGAATGAAAAGGGGCCAGCTGCTTGAATGATTGCGACGATGGGTTATGTGGCGGGAATAGGACCTCGTCCAACGATTTCTACTCGAGGCAATTCACACGCGCCGTGGATATCTTCCGAGGTTCCAAAGTGTCTCGTGCTCGGAAGGCATCACGGGTCCAACACTTGGTCGTATTCCGTTTCAGACGACTTGCCCCGTTACCATGGCATGTCTACGGCTACGGAAGCCTCTGTGCTTGCTCCAGTGCCACGTTTAGGTTGTTAGGGACTTTTCATGCCTACTTTGGTATGAAACTGGACTTGATCGGTCTTATCTGGAAGATGGTTCGTGCCATCGGCGGTATAACTGGCTACGGTGAAGACCCAAAGACTCCAGTGAACAGATAAAAAGTTACCTGCGCTCCCAAGGAATTGAGCAAAGGAGGCTTGACGAGCCTTGTGTACGAGAACAAACTGTCTCCCCGCGGAGACGAGGGAAACGGACTTTGCTTAGATAACTTGCAATTGGTCTAACTAGCAGACATTATTCCGACCGCTTTGTTCGCCCATCAATTTCTAAATCTTTGCTTTTCCTGACATTGTACGATCGCGGAGGTGTCCATGGTTTTCAAAACTGGAGGATTCGTGTACTTTTTTTTTGTTCAAGATACGTCGGCTATTACCCCCTTTGATTTTCTGGTTGCATATGGCGCGACAACGGGGATCTGGATTCGGGAAGCGTATGCCGCAAAGTCAGGTACTAAACTCAAAAACAACTGCACTATGAGTGTTACGTCGTACATTTCTAATTAGTCCTCAATGGTATTCAAGATAGCTGTCATACTCGATATATATAAAACTTTCTCTATGTCCTATGCGTGATGCACTTTTGAGGTAGTTCTTCCTAACCTTTGTAACTTCCTGTACATAGGCTTTGCGGCATTTGACTAGCAATCCGCATTCCTGGCCAAATTCTCATATATTTTCTGTATGAGTATTTCAAACTGAAGCATTATACGTGAGAGTAGCTGTCTACTCTCGAGCATTGCAGGAGATAGACCTCTCGAAGGTTACCTGCGTCGTGGCGGAATGGCGCAAGTGAGTTCAGCATGTCGCTGCATCAGCAACGCCAGAAGATGACTCAGATAAATGGTTGATCAAGGCAACGATCTCTTCAAGTTCTCCAAAATCATAAATTACTTTTGGAGGTTTCGCATCGCGGTAGTGTTCCTTTCATCCTGAGGTGAGCACACAGGACGACTACTCCAATGTACATACATGTACATCCTAGTACATCTAGTTTTTGGCAGTAGTACGGAGGGGAAACGATCATGGTTACTTACTAGCACTGGTATAAAGCGGAATCTGTTTCAAGAGTGTGCTAGTAGAATAGTCGTAATCTGGTAGAGAATAGGAAAGGAGTATTTGATTGAATTTAGCGAGGATTGTCAAGACCCAATTGGGTATGACACATCCAGTGAAGTCGGAAAACGGTCTTGCCCCGGATTTTCTAGCCAATCGGGACCTCGGAATGGCTGCAACCTGGCTTGCCTTTGCTTCTCGATGAATTACTCATCCTCGTCTCAACGGAAAGCCGACCGAACAGCCCGACCAAATCCGCCTCAGGACGCAACCGAGCGAGGTTCTTGCTCGTTCAAAGGGGGGCCTGTGCTCCGCTCTAATTTAACCAGAATAGAAGTGACAATAGGACTAACTGCTTCTGCCTGTACCATGTGGCGCTCGATCCTCGCCAGCTCGCTCGCCCTTGCAGCGGGTTCCGCCGTCGCTCAGCAGAACCAGGCCGTCCTATCGGACAACGCCCGGACTCCCAGCGAAGACACAGCTGATCCTCTCGACTCGATCATCTCTGCCTCTCCCTTGCTCTCCCTGCACCGCTCTCTCTGCGAAATCAAAGGCATATCCGACCATGAGCAACCCGTGGCCGACTTCTTGACCTCCTACCTTAACCAACGCAACTTCACAGTCGTAAAGCAATTCGTCCCGTTCGACAACGACAACGATGGGAGAGGTGACGAGCCTCCGCGATACAACGTCTATGCCTACCCGTCGTGGCAACCGCCGTTTCCAGAGATCATCCTCACAAGCCACCTCGACACCGTCCCACCGTTCATCCCGTACTCTCTCAGCGCCCCCAACTCCTCGTCCTCGTCGCGCGAAGACATCCTCATCTCCGGCCGCGGCACCGTCGACGCAAAGGCCAGCGTCGCGGCGCAGATCCTTGCGGCAGAGACACACCTCTCTTCATCTCCCGATACGCGCCTGGGTCTGCTCTTCGTTGTCAGCGAAGAGGTAGGAGGGCTGGGTATGTCACACTTCTCCCAGTCGGACTTGAACATCCCGTATCCCTCACAAGATGACGACGGCAAAATACGAGGCTACCACACCGTGATCTTCGGCGAGCCCACCGAACGCACCCTTGCAGCGGGCCACAAGGGCTCCATCGCCTTCACGCTCTCTGTCCAGGGCAAGCCGGCGCATTCGGGCTATCCCTGGCTGGGACGCAGTGCGGTGTCGCGCATCCTGCCGATCCTGGAGAGGATCGATAACCTGGGTCGGATCTCCGAGGCAGAAGGCGGGTTGCCCCACAGCGACAAATACGGGAACACGACGGTGAACATCGGCATCGTGAGGGCTGGCGTGGCGAATAACGTTGTGCCGGCATCGGCGTTTGCGGACATCACCGCCCGACTCGCAGGTGGGACAGTCGACGACGCGAAGCGAGCGATCCGCAAGGCCGTGTTTGGCGAGAGCGACGACGATGATCGAGATGTGGAGTTGGTGTTTGGGGGAGATCCGTATGCGCCCGTCGATCTGGATACTGATGTTGACGGGTTTGAGATTGACACGATGAACTACGGCACGGATGTGCCTCACTTGGATGTCACCGTTGGACACGATCATGGCGAGACTGATGTGAAGAGATACCTCTACGGACCTGGGAGCATCCTTGTCGCACATGGGAAGAACGAGGCGCTGACTGTGGGAGAGTTGGAGGCGGGATATGAAGGGTATCTGAAGCTGATCGACGCTGCGGTGAAGAGAGGGGAGAAACTGAGGAGAGGACCCGATTGATGAACATCGTACTGTACATGGGATAGATGAAATAGACACAAAAGTGCTCTGCGACACGTTACAGTTCACTTAAATATTGGTTCAGGAATGATGCACCAGATCCTATTTACAAAATAAAACAAATCAACCGCTCATGCAACTTCACCTTGGCAGGGAAGTACTTTGCGAAAGGCAAAAAGAAAACAGAGCAAAAGCAGTCATGGGGGAGGAGAAAAAAAAATGTCACTGATAACGCCTCAACTACGCTTTTGTTCCATGCTTCCTTGTCCAGCCCGTCTTAAACAGTTGGCCCATTTCAAACCGTGGGAACGGATGTGCTTCTGTATTGAACACCGTCTTTTCCAATGGGATAAAATCCCTGTCTGAGAACAACAGGTAGAAGTACTTCAGCGTCTCTGCAAGCCAGAAGCTTTCCATGTTATCCCTTTGGACCGCAGGAACGACGTCAACGTTCGACAACGAGGTGAAGCCACGGATATACCCTTCTTCACCATCGTCATCATCAGATGACGAAGGCGGCGACTTCTCAATGACTGCGGTGTGTTTCACGAAGCTCTTGAACATCTGCCAGCCCCAGTGCCGGTACATTTCATCCCCTGTGATCCGGTACATATAAAACAGCGACTCGACGGTTTCGGGGCGCTGCAGGTTATGCTTGTCGGGTGCATGGATCTTGAGATCCTTCCTCCACGCACTCTCCTTGTTGTCGAGAGGATAAAGGGGCTTGGAGATGGCATACAGTGCTTTTCTCTTGCCGTGTTTGTCTGGCGGAAACACATCGTCAAACATTCGTGGAGGCTTATCAATCTCAAAATGGGTGATTTCTGGCGCTAGACCAGTCTCTGTGAAGACGTAAGTCGCCCAGCAGGTCTTCATGAGCTCCTTCGCAAGCACCATTTCGTCTTCTTGTTTCTGGCCCCAGGTGGGTAGCTTCCGAGCCTCTGACAGCGGTAAGCCGCCCGTCGCACCAAGCGCGATTGTGCCCGGCATGAAGCAGACCAGATGATCCATCTTGGGCGAAAGGGCATGGCGTAATCCACGAGGCCGTTCGCCAATCATAGTGAGAGAGGCATGTTTCGTGTACGCAATCAAGTGTTTGCGAATTCCCTCGAGAGCTTCATTCCATAGGTCAAGGTATATTGTCTCTTTTTCGGAGGTCTGCAGGTATTGCTTAATGAGATATTCTGACATCGGAAGCCAATCAGTTACAGGAACACAAATGGCTTGGATAATAATAGAGTGCATACCGTAATACGAATCTCCCCTACTTCCAAGACGAATGTTCTCGCCCATAAACTTGCCGGTGTCGGCGTATATAAAGATGGGCACGAGTCCATCTTCCACTCCGTTGCTTTCAATGACCTCCATCACCTTTTCGACCCTCTCCCAATAATTCGTCTCCCCCGTCAATTTCGCCAAGTACTTGAACTCAAGTTGCACTGTTGCAGCCTCAGCGGTGGATGAGGCCCCGTTGTCAGTATGGGACAATACGCCCGTTGAAGTGTTAAGGTTCACACTCGCATATGGTATGCCGGAAGGTGAGTCGAAAGCACCCAGCAATCGGTCTGCTAGATCAGTAGCCTTTTTAATGTACAAATCCTTTCCCGGCGCATCCTCATCATCGTCGTCGAGAATTGGTGCAAGATCTGGGTATGTGGTCGACAAGTAATGCGCTGAGAGAAGGCCACCAAGCATTCGAATTGTTGTCTCGAATGTGTTGACCGCCCGGTCCTGATCATAGCGAAGCGATGTATGTATCCATTTCCGCGCACCTTGCACGCGAGAAGTAAGATTCATGATCATCAGCGTATCCAGCGCATCGACGATAATCCATCCCATCCCCCCGGGTATCATATTCTTCCCTTTCTTTGCAATGGGTTCATAGATATCATTTCCTGCAGTCCAAAATCAGCAATGTCCCTCACAGACCCATTGAATCCCAATCCCGGAAAAGGAAAAGAGGACAGGGAAGAAAAAAAAAAAGAGGGCAAACCCACCCCATGCATCCTGCTCATACGCATCCCAACTAACAACAAACGCATCCCTTACCCTCTCCCTCCTTTCCTCCCAATTCACAGCCTTCTCACCACTGCCTTTCCCCCTTTCCTTATCGAAGCTCTCAACCCACTTCCACAAATCTCCACCATGCATCCGCACACCTCCAAGCCCATGCTGCCTAATCTTCTCCGTGCCTCCTCCACTCAGAAGCCACCACAGCGACACCACAAATACCACACACCCAGTTAGCCAGAGGCCCTTCCTCCTCTTCCTTCTCGTCGACCGCGGATTGAAATAGGGCTTGTCCTTGTACATCGGCAGATCGCGCGAAGGATTGACTAAGCTGCTGAAGAAACCCTGCGAGCCTCCATAGCTCTGGCCGTAAGCTTTGCGATGCGAATGTGCGGCGCGCCAGTATCCGTCTTCTGCCTCCCGCTGCGCGGAGTCAAAATCCGGAATGCGGCTGGGGAGCTGGAAGGACATCCCACTACCAATGGGTCTGTATTAGACAGGGGCTTGCAGCAAATGGCTAGCTATGTCCTGCTCGTTCGAAGCGTCGCCAGCGAGTGAGTGGGTTATCAAGTTGAAAGTGTTGCGCTTTGAAAATATGGAGGGATAAACAAATGTCTGCATGCTACATGGTAAACATTAGCATCTCGCCCTCACAACAAGTTGCGCATAAAAGTCCGAGTTTTGAAATCGGAAGAATAGTAGTACTAGGTTGTAGCGTTTAGGTTATACAGACCGAAACCTGTCACGAGAGTTTCAGAAGGATTGGAGTTGAGATCCAAGCTTACGAGCCCCGCGCGGCATTTGTGCTCCCGGAAATCCAAGCGCAAGGTAATTAGTTAAAACGCTAGGGAGAGCACGGAGGACCGCGGAAGTGATTATCTGAAGTAGGAGATTCAGTGCAAGCTGTTCAATGGTGACTGTCAATCTGGAAAACGTGTTTGTCCTGTTTGCGTCCTCCGTCCCAGACTGGCCAAGGTGGTCAATATCGGTTGGAGATGCTTTTTATCCGGTGCCATTCAGGCGGTGAGATTTACAGCAGTTAATATTTGACAATACCGCAAAGAAAGTGGATATAATGGCTCATGGTAATTGCGACCAGTCTGGAACGCATCTACATATTTCCCGACCAGATGTTGACCATAACCGCTAGAGAATCTAAGATCATGACGATTACACGCGCTGCGCATGAATCCCAAAACTTTTACTCATAGTTTTTGATACTCGAGCTTGCCTTCGAGCTTCTTAGCTTCGGCGACCTTGCGGACAGCTTTGTTCAAGTCGTCCTGGTTAATTGCATCGCGGTAGTCCTTGATGGCAAACAAACCACTACAGACCGTGTCAATACCAGCAAACGTAAAAAGACGTAGAATGGGAGGGGTAGCAACTTACGCTTCGGTCACCACGTTCCGCAAGTCAGCACCGTTCAATCCGTCACTCATCTTCACGATGCTCTCAAAGTCGATTTCGCCTTCAATTGCAACGCCGCTGGTGTGAATCTTCAAGATCTCCAGACGGCCAACCTCATTTGGGAGCGGAATCTCGATCTTCCGGTCAAGACGTCCCGCACGAAGGAGCGCGGGATCAAGGGTATCTGGCCGGTTCGTGGCCATGATGATCTTAGTTTGCCCAAGATAGTCAAAGCCATCCAGCTGGTTGAGTAACTCCATGAGCGTTCGCTGAATCTCTCGGTCTGCTGATGTGCCTTCTGAGAATCTTCGTCCACCGATGGCATCAATTTCGTCCATGAAAATGATACATGGCTCATGTTCTTTGGCGTAGCCAAACATTTCACGGATTAACCTCGCTGATTCACCGATGTATTTGTCGACAATGGCAGAAGAAACAACTGTGCAACTATTAACCTCGCAAACCCCGCGACAAGATCAATTAAGATGCCGAGCGTCTACCTACCCTTTAGGAAGTTTGTCTCCAATGAGCTCGCCACCGCTCTCGCCAATAGCGTCTTTCCGGTTCCCGGAGGCCCGTAAAGCAGCACACCCTTGGGCGGTTTTATTCCGACCCGCAGGAACAGCTCTGGATTTTTCAACGGCAGTTCAATTACCTCTCTGAGCTCTCGAATCTGCTCGTTCAGGCCACCAATTCCCGCAAAGCTGACCTGCCCCGGATCCTCCAGCGACATGTTGTAGACGAGCGGATCGACTTCGCGAGGTAGCATGCGCATGATCGTCAGGGTCGTCATATCGAGCGCCACACGGGTGCCTTGCTTGAGCTTGGACTTGTCGACTTTTGACCTGCAGCCGACAACATATCTTGGTCCTGAAGAGGCCTTGACAATGACTGTATGAGAAGAAAGTTATGCCCGTTCGTCAGCTTCTGCGCTACGGAGCCAACTGACCATAGGCCAACAGCGGAAAGGTGGCTCACATCTCTCTTCATCCAGTTGCTTCAGCACCTCTCCAATAATCTGCCCAACGCTCTGCAACGCCTTTATATTCTCTTCCGTTACCTCATATTCTTTCTGGAGGTCTTTGATGCCCAGTCGGAGAGCCTTGAGCTTTGCTTCCCACTCTCGAGATTCTAGCAGAGTTTTCTTGTAGTCTTCGAGCGCTTGCGCGCGCTCTGGATCAATGGAGCCGTCCATCGCTGGCTGATGGAACAACTAGGAGGTGACGAACGTGCCCGTCAATGAAGAGGAATACAGCAATAAAAGAAGTGAGCTCAGGATGAGCCTGATATCAAATCGCTCAAAGCTAAGAAACGAAGAGAACAAGAGCAGTACAAATGGGAGAGTGACCTGTTGCTGACGATTGAGGTTGCTAAGCTTCCAAAGCTCACTAACTACGCCATGAGGTTCCAGCCTAATGTGATTACGTAATGAACAGTCCTCAGTCGGAAAATCATCATCCGCCGACTTGGGCAGGGCACTCTGTTAGGGCCACTGCCTACCCCCGATGTCATGTGACCCACAATGCATGTACATATTCGGCTGTAGTAGGCTATACCTTCAATAGTAACCAACTACTCCCCTCATCAGGTTATGAGCCCTCGTTGCAACCGCCTGTTTTCTCTACAATAACGACCTATCTTGGCATCTAAAGGGCCGAGAAGCAATCGCCTGATCGCCTCCTTTAGTGAGATACTAGTTTTGTTGATTTTTCACTGGGAGAGTGGTTCCCTGTCGCTCTAGGAAAGTGAGCTCCGACGTCGACCTCGAGCTCGACACACCTCAAAATCCAATGGATCGTACTCC
>FQSS02000159.1:372-20230 GCA_900128795.2 Malbranchea cinnamomea
TTTTAATTGGAGCGTGCAAATTTTGGTGGTCTGTACTTTTGTTAAATTACAAAGTTTCCATACGAATTTTGGCGGGTTGTACTCTATAGACTGCCGTAGTAAGATCACCACCCCATTTTTCGCCCACTCTATCGAAATCCCGCCCACAACTAAAAAAGGACATATTTCAATGAAATCCAGTAGGCTTGTCATTCTATTATATATGCTTGTAGACCAGTTTCTACAGCAGCTGCTGCTGTCTTTTCAGCTTTAATTTCAGGCTGGTGTTGCTGTAACCTAGCTTCTAGAGCTTCAGCTACCTCAAGAGCCTCCTTGATCTTTTCGATATTGGCAAACTTGCTATTAAGGTCCAATTGAACTTGCTTCTTGATTTTTGAGCTGCAGAAGGACTCCAGTTGACTAGAAAGCTTGTGAATTGTAGTCTACACTATAACCTGCTCAGCATTCAGCTCTTCAATCAGCTTTCTAGTCTTTTGCAAGAAAACCTACTAGCTTCAATTCAATTTTCTTCTTATCTAGCTTCTTCAAGACCTTATATATAAGTTGAGGATTTTGTGAGGTGCGGAGCAAGAAATCTGAGATCTAATTGAGTAGAGAATTTGCATTAAAAGAGATTTTTGGATGTTGTATTTAAATCTGTGAAAAAGTCAATTCTTTAACAAAATTTCATGAAATCAATTCAGCAACTTTTATTGCTATCACTCTGAGTTTCAGAGTCTTTATACATGCTTCAGAATAGGTTTTTATGAATTGCCTCTTCTTTATTGAAGCTGCATCATCTAGATAATTCAGCTCAGCAATGACAGTGATAATGAGGTTTTATGAAAAGACACTAAGATCTAGTGACTGCAGCTGATAAGAGAAATGAAATGACAAAAAGACTAAATGAACATCATCTTGCTTGTAGAGCCAGAGGAATTCAATGACTATATAACTGTTATGATCATTTATAATCAGCATTCTGTGCTCCTCATCTTTAGAAGCTGATTCTGACAAAAAGATTTCTTTAGGTCAATTAAAATCTTTTTCAATTGAAGTTCAGCCATTTTCAGAGATTGTATATTTCTAACACATCTTCCGCTTTAAATTAAGAGGATTGAGGGAGTTTATCTTTAAAAATCACTAAAGATCTAGTAAACTGATCATCAACACTGACAGCCTTCACAATTGACATTCATTTGTGATTTTCTGAAGACTTGATATAGATTTTATTTTCCTCAGCTCTGATAAGCACTCTGACATTTGAACAGACTTCTAGAGCAATGTCATGTTCATTCATATTTTATATATTCTGTGTAAAGATGTTGAAGCAGCTTCAGATCTCATCTTATAAATTGTAAAATTGTTGAATTTACTCAGACTAAGTTTCTTCAATTCTTCTAGCATCAATTCATCTGTCAATGCAAGAAGAGATCTTAGAATTGTATTTTTGAAAGTCAGTCACCCAGTTCTTGTCTAGAAGTTTAGTATCTTCATTCATTTGCAGGATTTGAGAGGCCATTTCTCATACATGCACATAAAAGAAAGAAAATTCTTGAAGATCTTATTCAATAATTCAATCAGCTAGGAAGTCTTCTTGCTGAGAAGTCAAGCACTGCTGATGATGATGAGCAATCTGATAATTTAAGCTGCCTGCTATTCAACTGTGTAGAGTGGATCAAGATATGTTATACATGGCTGCTGCAGCCTGAAGAGAAGAAATAGGACCATTTTCAAGAGCTTCAATAGCTTTGCTAATAGATTCCTCACAATTAGGGTTCAATTTTACAAAGTCGTTGAGATGTTGCATATTTGATGGAGTGGTTGAGATTTTACGCGGTGGGCGAAAAATGGGGTGGTGATCTTAATGTGCCAAGCAGCTCACCAGTTCACACATCCAGTTGACCTATTTACTACTCCACGCAGCCATATTATCTTCGAAAGCCCAAGTATGTATATTCTCAAATTCGGTCTGCGATTAAGTAACAGGAAAGGTTCTTTTTGAATCATTCGTGGTCTTGATCGTCTTCCTCCCAGATATCCCGGAACTCGAGTAGGTCACGCTGGCCATAAAATTCACCAACTACAGTTATGATCATATCTAACATGGCACGCGTTTCTAAGTCCAATTCATGAGCTTCTTTCTCCTTGGAGCCCTCCACATCTTCCTGAATATCCCCGTTCTCTAGATGGGGTGAATTCGTCAATGCAACGTCAAGGCCAAGTCTTTTTCGAAGGCGTGCCTTGGCGATTTCGAGATCATCAATTTCAGGGGCGGTCTCTGTCTCTATTCCATTTTCAGCTGGGCCTTGTGCGGATATGTCCCCAATGACCTCTTCGCTTGAAGGCACAGGGCCTTTGGTAGTCTTTGCCTGCTGTCCCTCATCTTCAAATTCTGAGTCATCCACAGTTTCTTCGTCGTGTCCCGCAACCTCCTCAAGCGCTTTGTGAATTTCTGGACTTCTTATCTTAATGAGAATCTTTACCGCCCGCTTGCCCAGTTCGCGGATTTCAGCAACCTCTTCGCTGCTCATCTGCCCAACATCCCTGCATCGTCCTAACAGACCCCAGGCCCAGGCACCGAGCCTCTTCACACGTGCAATTTCTCCGCTCTTTGCAGCCGCAGAGATGGACCTGGTCACAATTGGTATGAGTCGCAGCACACTTTCCGTATCCATACATGCAAGTTGAACCATTTGCGGTTCCACACTTTGCAGTAGTCGACGCCACTCTAGCATCGCCTTGAGAGAATGTTCAGGAAACGAAATCGGGTGATCATCATCTAACGATGCGATTGCAGACGCTGGAGGGGTGCACTTCAGTGTAGAACGTAAAAGCTGGAAACGGTGACGTAGCAAGTTGTAATACATCTCCTGTGGGTCAGGTTGCTCTTCGCCTTCCTCATTCTGTGCCTCTCGGTCGACATCCGCAGATTTTGGCTCAACTTCACCGGGTGGAAGCGCGATGTAGACACCATTTGAATAAATTCCTCTGTGTTGGCTTTCAGCAGAGGACTTCTTATCTTCAGTGTTAAGGTGATGCCTCACGTTGCTGGATGTGCCATCGTTGGTCACAGATATCCCCTGCGCGACGAAGACAGACGGTAGGTTTCGGGCTTCGGATCTATGCCAATGCAGCGCAAACGGCTGAGCCGGGGAAACGACTCAGCGTGCAATTGAAGTTATCAGCAACTTTCCTGGTCCACCAAAAAGCAAGAGAGCATTTAGCAACATTGGAAAACATCGTAGAGCTGGCGGGAAAAGAGAAAGAATGTCAAGTCATACCTAACCATTCTCAGATACTCCAAGCCGTCTCCAGGAGGTCCATACGGTAGGGCGCCTTCATCGGTCAGGTCATCAAGACCAGGAAAAGCGTGCTTCTGTCCAAAAATTGGGTCAATTGGCGGTTGTGGTGGAGCGACGTTGGATGTTGAAGGAACTTCATCGTCGGAAGCAGGCTGGGGGCGCGATCGTTTCGCAGAGGGAGTGTCATTTGATGACGACTGCTTGCGTTTTCGGGGCATTTTGTCGCACGAGAGTTTTTGAAGCGGCAATCCAGACGAGCTGGTTGCCTTTACGTGGAGTGGCCCATCTGAAGTGATGAGGACTTCAATGATAACGGGATTCCTCCAAGCAGCAGTGCGGCCAAGTCAGTTCGGCGCGCCAAGACTCCGCTCCGCCTCAATCGTAGGTTGATGGACCAAGTGTGACTTGACAGGGAACTTGAGGTCATGAAGGGTCATGGATGTGTACTCAATGGATGAAAATAAAAATGCTATCTATGGGCTAAAAATGAACTCGTAACAAAGTTTGTTGAGCTTCACTGTCTATACTATCAGACGTATCGAGGTTACATGTCAGTCGTGAATCTCTCAAAAACACGCCATGTGCAGTACCGCCATTTAAGGCCGCAATCTCTGGGGATCACGAGGGAAGAGCGTCGCCAGACGAATATTGGGTAGACCAAGGAAAAACATGACAATGCGGTTCAGTCCAAGGCCGCCACCAGCATGAGGAGGACAGCCCTGGCGGAAAGCATTGAGGTAGTCTTCAAATCCCTCAACATGGGGATTGATGCCACGAGAAATCATCGATGCCTCAAGCTCTGCAGCATCATTGATACGCTGGGCCCCAGACATAATCTCCTCTCCTCTCATGAAGAAATCGTACGAGTTCGAAAAGGTTGAGTCTTCAGGATCAGGCTTGGTGTAAAAAGGCCGCAAGGCAGTAGGGAATTTGTCGAGAACATAGAAATCAGTGTCATACTTCTCCCGAATGATCTTCCCAAGCTGCTTCTCCATAGCAGTGGTAAGATCATTCTCAAATCTCTCCTGCTCTGAAACATCGACACCAGCTTCCTTCAGGAGCGCAATTCCTTCCATGTACCTGAGACGAAGGGCCTTGCCGTTCTTGGGGAGTTTGAAGTCTCCAGCTTTAGGGTACGAGCGCTGGACGACAGCAATCTCATCTTTGAAGCGCGCCTTAAGCTCAGTAAGGATGTACACAAGGAGGTCTTCAGCAAAGTCCAGAACTTCATGGTAATGTCTCTGGAATGTCCGCTCGAAATCGAGACCAGTAAACTACAACCAACGTACGAATTAGATCACTGATCAATGATGCCTTAGGGTAAGGGGAGACGCCACCTCTGTCAAGTGCCGGTGAGTATTGCTATCTTCAGCTCGGAACACTGGGCCGATTTCGAAAACGCTCATCATGTCGCCAGCGATGCACATCTGCTTTCCCAATTGTGGACTCTGAGAGAGATACGCCTTTCTCTTGAAGTAACCGAACTCGAATACGCCAGCCCCACCTTCTGTTGCTGCTCCCGTGAACTTTGATGTGAAGATCCATCTTGCCCCGCTCTTCAGCATATACTCTGCGAAAAGCTGCGCAACACCGCTTGAGATCCATGTGATAGCCTGGCTGGTTTCAGTCTGCAGGTCGAGAACACGGTTGTCGAGACGGGTTTTGAGGGTGACAATCGGAGTCCCATCAGTGTCAATAAAACCCTCCTCGTTAGTTTCCGGCGGCGGCCGTTCAGCATCCTTGACCTGCATCGGGAGCTGCTGGGCTGCTGCGGCAATCAAGTAGATCTTTTTGACGTGAAGTTCGTGTTGGGTCAGGGTGGCCGAGTTGACTGGAATATCCGGCTTCTTAACAACGCCAGTAACCTGAACAATCGAGTTGACATTTTGACTAGCGGCCCACTTGACCATTTGCCTTGAGACAGGTTCCTGTGCGGCCACCACAGCCTGGATCTTCTTGCCTTGCTGCCGAAGCATAAGGAATGCTAGTTTCGCACTCTGGGCGCGAGCATTGTCAATCCGTGCAATCACCGTGACCTCCTTTTCGTATGTATCATCGGAGAACTGAGTGAAGTTCATAACCTGAATAAGGTCTTCCGACTCAGGCAGCTGACCATACAGTCCTTTTGCGGTATCTGCCGCTTCTGCCGCCTGCTTTCGCGCTTGCTCCTGCGCAGCACGTTGCGCCGCTTTCTCTGCCTTTGCCTTCTCTTTCGCAGCCTTTTTTAAAGCGCTCTTGCTAGGAGCGGCGGCACCCTCGGCCGGAGCATTGGGAGTTTGATCTGGCTTCGGGGCTTCCTCCTTGTTACGGACGGGTAAGGTGGAGGATTGTTCCATGGCTTCCGGTTAACGATCGACGGTCGACAAATGTAAGTTTGCACTGGGTAAAGAGATGTCTCAGGTAGCCGAAATCAACCCCGATCTCTTGATCAGGAGCGTTGCCTCTAGGTCAAAAGAGGGGGGAGCAGCGCATCGCCCATTCCGACTTTGAACTTCACCCCACCAGCCACATGCCCTAAGCCCTAATTGCTATTTTTGTTCATACATGGGTGCAAATGCTTCCAGACGCTCAAGGCAAAGGGAAAAGATCTCCAAGATAATTTGTCCATTGCTTTCACTAGGGTAAGAATCAGTTTCGCCATGTCTTTGAATTCTAATTGCATGCTGGAGGTGAAACCTAGAGGTATAGTACTTTATCCTATGTACAAATAGTAGTAACATGATGCAAAGGTGAAAACATATGTAACAATGACGTACGGGTGAAGGGCTATGGACTTCCATTCTCAGCTGATTATGCTTTCCCTGGCAGAGCTTTCCACTGAGAGCGGTTAAGGGCCCATTCGACTGCTTGCTCCACGCCATCGACGATCGTCTCGGGGGGCCAAGCGGGCTTTCCGCCAGCGTAGACTCCTGTCCTGACAAGAATCGGTGTCCAAGTGATTCCTGAATGGCCATTGTATGAGTTCGCGCCCCTAATGTCAGATTCGGGATTATCACCAATCATGTAGACATTGCGCAAGGGTACCGCGTTGTCTTTCCCAAACGAGTTATTCCTCTCCTGGAGAAGTCGCTTCTCAGCAAACTCATAAGTCTCGAAATGAGGCTTGCCGATGATTGTCTTTTTCAATTCCACCCCTGCAGCTGGCCCTCCAGTCAGAGCTGCCCAAACTCCATCTAGCGCCGCACAAAATCCTCCCTGACCCAGCCGAGGTAGATGGTATGCTGCAGCCCAAAGCAAGTCCGGGTTCGAGAAATACAGCTTTGGCTGTCCATCCTGCTGGAATCCACGATTCGGAAGATCTTCCCTGTTATTCTTCTCAGAATACGTTCCAACAATCCCTTCCTTTGAGAGAAGCACATCGACAATCACTTGGATGTCGAGAGCCCAGTCCCGAGGGTCGTTAAAAACGAGGATGGCATCGATTTTCAAGCTCTTGGAGGGGTCCTGGACATCGATGGGTCGTTGGAGAGGCATAGTGCTCGGCTTATAGAATTCCTTGAACGGTTTCGAGAATGGCCAGATCGATGGGTATGACATGAAGATATCTCCTGGTGTAACAACTGACTTAAAACCATACCTAGAGAAAGAAGCCGGTCGGTGACACATATTTTGAGAGTTATGAGAAGAGGGCAACGCACTGTTTAGCCACATATCGGCATTTGTCGCTTGGTCCTCCAACGACCAAAACGCATTTATCCTCCAGCGCATCCTGACCTGTCCTTCCTTGCACCAGTTCTGCGAACGGGGTGTGACTCTGAATGATCACGCTTGGGTCGAGGTTCAAGCCTAACCTTTCATTCAGTTGGGTGATCCTCTCAGTCTCATGCATCCCTCCGCCATTGGTCAGGAGGATGAAAGGTATCTGCTCCTTCTGGAGAAAGGAGAGCGATTTGGAAGCTCCGGGGAGGGGTTTAGACGATCGCAGGAGGACACCATCTATGCTGGCCACGGGTGGATTAGAATATAAGTATCACCAGGTTCGGCAGGCACTGAACGGGATCTTACTCAAAAGCAAAGGCAAAATCGGGTACACGCGATCCAGATGCAGCTGTGGCTCGGAAGCCTCTCTGTATTATCGATGACCTGAAAGTGTATTGTGCAGTTGGTCGTTGAAGGTTGGCCCCCAACAGGCTGGGACCACCGCGCCAGCAGGCAACCCGCATCTTAAGTGACTCTGTGATGAGTGTTCAACCGGGAAAAAAAAAAGTCATAGGGTCGAGAATTGATTGATTCGATTGATTTGGAGATGGTTGTACAAAGCTTTACGGCCTTAGGTCCAGTTGCGGACGAACGCGAAACAGAGGCTCGGCATGCCGATTCGCCTAAAAGGCCAAGTCTCGGGTATGGATTCCCTTCCAAGCCCACCACATACCACCAGTACACAAGTACTAGTTATACTACCCTGTATATTACCAAGGACTACACAGCATTCCTCAACCTCAATAGCTGCAAAGGTGTGAGCAAGAACAGTATGGAGGGGGATTTTCTTTCTGATAATAACCCCAGGGCGAATCTCCCAACAGACGTACTTCTCCAAGTGATGTCGTATGTGTCTTCTTCTCCTGGTGCTCAACCCACCTTGGCTTCTTGCTGTCTGGTATGTCGACAATGGTACTCGGTGGCAATCGAATATCTCTACCGCACACCTCGGATTACGCCAAGGAACTTCAAGGCATTTGCCAGGGCCATTTGCCCCGAATATCGGGAAAGGTCGCGTCGCAATGACTTGGGCCGCCTTGTACATCGGTTCAGCATGGAGGGGCTAGTACATGAGAGCTCCATCAGTTTGACCACGAGGCTCCTTGGGAGAATGAAGGAGAACTTAGAGCTTTATCGAGCGCCAATGGCCTCATTCTCGTACGTCTCTGCAATTATTTCATCAGCGGTTTGTTGACTTGGACAAGCCCGCTTACACAGCATGCAGAGAGACCAGCCTGGTCCCCCTTTCAAAATCCAAGTCTCTGAGAGTTCTGGACCTTGCGCTCGTATCCCACCCATTGGACTTGACCAAATTGAAGAATGCCATTAAAGCACTAGGCCGTCTAACTCATCTATTATTGCCAAAATCAGTGGTGGTGCCATATAATTTAACGGAAGTAAACGCAATACCGTGGCCGCCAAATCTCAGGAAGTTTCAATTCAGCAATATTTGGGTATCGCCGAACGTTCTGCTATTTCCAGAGGTGCCAAAGGGCAAGCTTTCCTGGCCGGAAACAATGACAAGCCTGACAATCCGGTCAGCGCCTCGCTTCCCGTACTGGGCTATTAGTGATATTTTCGCTGACGATACCCTTGCCCGAACCCTGAGGCGAGTAAGAATGAAGAGTACCACGGTGGAATCGTCTATTGAAGAAATTTTCTCGACTCCTGGCCCAGTTCTGTGCAACCTAACGTTCCTCAGCGTCCCGGGATTCAATCTCACACCTGATTTTTTCGCCCCACTATTTTGTGCGGATGAGCACTCAGAGCCAGAAGTTTGGAAACTTGAAATCCTGGAATTTGGTTTGTGTTCTGCCACTTTTGATGACTTCCCACTAGAGGCATTCACGCGTGCCTTAGCTGGGGGTTTGCGGAACCTTCGGCGGCTGGGGTTTCATGAAGCTCACGCATCCACATTACCTGACGAGCTTGATGTGAAACTTGACCGATTGCTAGAGGGAAACGCACTGAAAGCTGGGTTTGACTTAGAGAGTGTGAAGAGCGGTGACATCCCAACCGGGGTCTACTATTTTAACGAAGACTATTGAATCAAACCCAAACGAAGAGAAACGAAGTAACATATATTCTACCTCAAAATACTTAAACACCAAGGGCATACGACCATGAGCCTCAACCATGATTACATACACAAGCAGGGAAAAAAAGCAGAAGAGAAGAGCCGAGAAAAAAGGGGTAACTGACGAACCGCTCAATCCAAACATCATTGCTAGTGGTTAGAATTTATTTAAGTGGTATAAATGAAATACAGCTGATAAACAGCTCAAACAAGAGACCCAGCGGGACAGTGCGCATGCCCGCGCTTACGCTACTGACGAAAGCACAATGGCCGCAACACCTTCCTCTTCGGCCCGTATGGTTATTTTGGTGGTAACCCCGGTCTTCGCAGAATAAGCCAATCTCACCAAGCCTGCAACTCTTCCACCAGACACTGTCTTTCCATATAGCTTGAGTGCATGTGTGCTGTTACTCAAAACTACATCAGTGCCTTCGAGTGGCTGGAGGGAGAGGGTCTGTATTAATTGTTCGGTAGCATCTGTTCGGACGAGGATCAGTATAAACCGTATAATAAATCCGTCAAAGGTACGGCAACAATACTCACCTTGAATGCCCTTCATATTCGATAGTTGTAAAGTCTCGCTGGCCTCTTCGCCATTTGCACCAGTCTGTTCCCATACATGGTCAAAACTGCCCGTGAAGGCAGGAATAACGTAGTCACTTCCAGTGAGCTCCAAATCCTCAACCTGGTACTCATCTTCATAACCAGTCTCCTCCGGCTCGCCAGTCGAAGGGTCAATCTCTTTACTCGTGAATTTCAGGTTGTTCGTGAATGAAGTGACAGGGAAGTTATGCTCGCCTCCTAATTTCTTAAAGGCAACATACACAATACCGGGCTCATTGGTCGCAAGTTTCGGCGCGGGAACAATGAAGTCTACCTCCAAAGACTCATCCTCTTCAGAAGGCGTAGCATCAACAGTGACATCCTCCAGAACGGTGTCAGGCAGGGTATTCTTGATATCGAACTGCAACACAATGTGTTCTTTAAAGATGTGCTTGACTGCGCTGACAACATACTCTGTTTCGCTCTCTGTAAGCTCGACTGGCACCGAAGACTTGAGCAGGGTGCCGTATTCCTTGAGTTCAGGTATCCGCGTGAGCTGTTCGGCATATTTCTGAGTAACAGCCGCAGCTGAGATTGCTCCATCCGCAGCTCCATTTGCTTGGGCTTTTGTGGGACCTGTTGCTGGGGCCTTGAGAGTTGGAGTAGCAGTGGTGAGCTTCTTTGTCCTCTCCTCTGCCAAAGCCTCTTCTTGCGACACCACAGGGATCGTCGAGATATCAAATGCAGTCGCAAAGGTGGACTTGTCTGTCGAGGTCACATACATGACCAACTGGTGCTCAAAGGTCGACAATGAGAACATGGATTCTGCATTACAACCATATTAGCATGCCAATTACCTCAGGTCCAAAGATGGGACGAATATTGGCTTACCGTTCTTAATGAAACGTTCTGCGACCTCATCCTCCTGTTGCATTAATCTCAGATTCAAGGCAGCGCGATCACGGACTTCATCATCAGTGTCATCAAGACACCTTGTGAGCAAGACGGTAACACTGCGCTTCAGTTCAGGATCCTTCTGGCCGACTCCAAATTTCGCCAATGCTGTGACAGCAGCAGCTCGAACTATCGCGTTCTCGAGGACGACTCGATTATAGATATAGCGAATATACTTTGTTGGATGCGATGTTTTCGGTCCCTCCACACCAAGTAGATGCAAGATCCTCACCGCTAGTTTGGTGAACTCGCAATCCTCGATAAATTCGCAAAGATGAGCCAAAGCTGTGAGAAAAAAAAAAGTCAGCCAGAGTATAAGGATCTCAGAAAAGACAAACTCACCATCCTCCTTGCTTTCAGGAACGAACTTGATAAGATCAAACATGCTCTCTACGACAGCCTTCTTAAATTCGTAGCCGCCCTCATCTCTCAGAATTCCACTGAGGAAGGTAAGCATGCCAGCTTGTTTGGAGGGGAACTTTAGGCATAGGGTTCTAATCGCCTCAACAACGGTAATTTTGAATTCATCCGTGATATCAGCCATAAATCCTGAAATTTGGTTCATCAAGCGGTCCACGCTTGCCTCGTTTCCGGTCTTAAGAAGAGTGGTAATCGCGAATGTAGCAATGGATCGATTCGTATTCGATATTAGAGATTCAATATCTTGATTGCAGCTGTTGACAATTTGGGGCTTGAAGGAAGCAAACTGGTGAAGGATTCGTATGGCCGCAAATCGAGAGGTTGTCCGTGGAGAGGAGAGGAACAGCTGCATGACATGGACGGCTTGAGCCGCTTCAGCGTCTGTGACATCCTTCATGTCGCAGATCGCCTTGGCAGCCTCGAAGTTCACCATTTCATGCTTGTGCCGTAGCCACCCATCGAGCATCTGCATCATGGGCTTCCGTAAGCCCTGGTCTTCCGAAGCCAGTTTGGCCGCAAGTCGAACCAGCAAAACGATGGCCGCTGGACTCTTGACCGCACCTGGAGCACCATACTGCTGCACCATCTTCACCAAGGCCATCCTGTCGTGCGACCGCATCTGATACAGCAACCCAATTGCATGGTACTGGCTCATGTAATTCGTCTGGGAAAGTGCGCTAAGATGCCCACTCGAACCAAATCCCAAGAACCCTGACGACTGTTTTGATGACGAGGCTGCTTCTTGTGTTTCGCTCTGCCATCTTCTCACAATATCCTTTGCGATGGGGAGGAGATGGTATGATGAAACTAGGGCGGCGGATGAAACTGAAGGTGTTTTGTCGACAATGGCGGTCTTGATCAATCGTTCAATGCCTTGCACGGTTGTACCCTGCACACGTCAGTCAGTATACAAAGAGATATATACAAGAGACAATTTTTTTTTAGAGAAATTCAGGGACCACAAACATCAATGATGCGGCATAATGCTCGAATTGCATTCGCTCGATACAAGACATCGCTGCCAACTGCCGTGTCTTTCATGATTATAGAAGTCGACATGATTACATCTTGGGCGGTAGTAGAGAGCTCTTTCAATATCAAATAGACCATCTGACGCAACGATGGGTCTTTATTCTGAAATAGTTTCGAAATTCCAAAGAACAGCGTCGTAGCCTCGTCTGTAGGGAATCTCTCCCCCGTAAAGAGGAGCACGGCGATCTTCGTTAAGAGAGTGCGACATTTTCGCGGGGAGATAGGGGAAGAATTAAAGAGTCGTGCTATTACCATCCGCCCAAAGGCCTTCCGTTAGCAAAAGGACATCGTCATCCCTCAGTGTAAACTCGAAAGGCAGAGGGAAAGGGCAATTGGAGTTTCAACCATCTTGGAACACTGAAGTTCTGTCCAGCTTCAACATCATCTGGTCCGCGTCCTCATCTTTCTTCATGTAGCTCATTTTGGCGAAGGCAACGGAGGTCAATGAGTACCTCTCAACGCAGACTGGAAATCAGAAACCACTTGGTAAAGCAAGACGTCGCGAGTATTTTTGGGGCAGGGGTAGTGAGGCTTATTGAACCTTCATCCTCCGATGGAATAGCCTGCACAAGAAACTTGAGTCAGTTCTCTTTTGACCTGCCCCGAACTCTCTAGATTTGAAGAAGAGCTGGCAGGTGAGACAGCGGGGGTCAGTTCCGTTGCAATGGCGGATTATTTTGGGATACACGTTGCCTCATCCCTTGCTCGTCGTCTGGTTCAGACTTGTGTGGCCGTACAAGCCACATGTGGCTGAACAAACAGTGCAAACAGCCCTTCAAGTGTCGATAATCGACGATGACCTCACCCTGCTTGCAGGCGGGGAGTACGATCTCAAGGCCACATACGTAGTAGTTCTAGTACGCTATTGAGCTTACACCGGTTTAAAAAACGGTGCAACATCTTTGAGTCTGTAACTATGGAGCCCCAGTTTAACTTACAAGTCGACCCGAACGAGGATACAGAATGGTATGTCGAAAGCAGCAAGATTCGAATCTACTAGTTAAATCCCCGCAGAAGTCTTGAGTCTGGATGACGAACAGAAAAGTAGTACCAAAATTAATTGACCAGCTTCACACAGGAATGATATCCTCCGCAAGCATGGCCTCATCCCAGAGAAACCTCCCTCTCCAACTCCACTCATCGAAGAAGCTATCCTTGAAGCCCGCCAACGCGAGCATGAAAACCGCCTCGAAAACAAAGACCTTGACGAACTAAATGCTCTAGAAGACGAGGAAGACGAAGAATTTCTCGAAAAATACAGACAGAAACGTCTGCAAGAACTCGCGCGCCTGCAAAAGACCACTATCCACAATTCCGTTTACCCCCTTCAGAAAACAGACTACTCGTCCGAGGTTACTGAGGCCTCGAAGAAGTACTTTGTACTCGTTAACCTTACATCATCGATGAGCACAAATGTTGAGTCGCGCGTGCTGAGTGAGATATGGCGTCAGCTAGCAGCCAAGTACGGCGATATCAAGTTCTGTGAGATGCGCGCGGACATGTGCATTGAGGGGTATCCAGACCGGAATACTCCAACGATCTTGGCTTATAAGGATGGGGATATCAAGAGGCAGATTGTTACGCTGAGGGAGCTAAGAGGACCTAAAACTACTATAGAAGGTGAGTCAGAATTCTTATTGGGGAATGAATTTCGCTAACGAAGAGATGTTGCCATTGCAGACCTTGAGAAAGTACTTATTTCTCTCGGCGCAATTGATGAGAACGATATGAGACTTAGGCAACGCGAGGGCACGCCTAAGAAGGACGAGAGTGATGAAGAATACCTTGACGACTGGGATTGAGCGATATATTCCATTTGGTGATGGGGTCGATTCCTTCATTTAAACCGAGTGAAAATCTTTCCCTGATTTTTTTTAGAACGGTATACATATACGTATTACCTGTACGCCTGCGCAGGACAGCATGATGGGATGTGATAACGGTGGGGCTTTTTTTGTCGTACGTCTACGTCGAGCAAATTCGGGATACCCAATATCCTTTGAGCCCTACTTCAAGTCCTCGAGATTTCGTCCTCTGTACATATTTATGCCTGCACCATTGTGCATAAAAATACTAGACTCGATACCACATCCTTAAACACCACCATCGCTGAACAAGAAAAAACCACAAAGCATTTAGTCAAAATCAAGACCATCTGGACATGAGAACATGAAATCACTAAACCGGCGTCGAAGGGCAAAACGTGCCCGGTATCAAACAGAGGACCCCAGCACCGTGCACGCAAACTCCAAAAGGGAGGCAGTATGTCCGTCGAAAAAGACATCTCATCTCTCACATAACTCTGTCAGAGAAGGTCATCCTTCGCGGCCTTGAGACTCTCCTCGATAGCCTTTCTCACATGGCCCTCTTCAATAACTGCACCCTGCCCATCGCACCGCGTCTTGCCCTTCATTCTTTCGTAAATATCCTGCACGTCCAGGTTGACGTTGTGTTCTGCATGATAACTCAAAATCAGGTCCCACGTAGCCGACGCGTCCAGCAGCCTCTCCCCCGTTATCTCGCAGACTTTTATCCGGTGCGGGACAGGCGGTGCCGGTGCATGTTGTTTAGTTCCGTCGGCCTCGACCATGCTCTTATTCGGCCATACGGGGCCGTTGCTTGCGGTGACGTCCTGCTGATCTTTCGGCGCACAGGGAAGTGGCCCCGCAGCACACGCTTCCTTGTCCTCAACACAGTCGTTATCATTATTAGCATCACGGTTAGGAATGGGCGCATGTGCGGTGGCACGCAGGATCTCGTTCTCCGTCGCGACTTTGGCAATTTGCCGCTTCAACTCTTCGTTGTCCTTCAGTAACGAGGCGTATTTCTCCTTGTACTGACTCAACTCATCTTCGAGGTCGCGGACTCGCTGCTCTTTTCGTTCGCGAAACGCTCGTTGCCTATAATATAACACGGAAAGAGATCATTTATCAGCATTTTTTTTCCACTTCAGCACTCATAGAGACATATGAAGTACGTATGGGGCAAAGACATACGCTGCCCGGTTCTGTGCTTTCCTCCTACTCTGCGCATCAGTCATGTCCTTTTCATCACTGCTGCTCTTTCCCTGCCGTTCCACCTGAGGTGGCGCATCACCGGGCGATGGACCAGTGCTACTCGGTGCGCTCATACTCACACCTCCGCTACCATCCCCTGCTGTACCACCGTTGCTGATCTCGCTGGAAACCGGCGCAAAAGGGCTGCTACCATGACTCGGAACGTGCCCGGTGCTCGAAGACGGCGTCGCATGAGGGTCTGGAAGCGGGGGTGGATACGCGAAGCATGGCGGCAGGCCATTCGTAGGTGACACTGCGTGAGGCGCAAACTGGTATTGATCGTACGGGAAAAGATTGTTGGGGGGGAAGATGCCCTAGGAAGTCGATTTGGTCAGCGCATGCCATCATGTTTTCGTCGCTCGCTGGGCTCTCCTGGGACCAGGAAAGAGACTGTACCGGACGGCCTTGCTGTTGCGCAGGCTGACCACCGAACATATAGGCCTGGTTTGGGTTTGGTCCGCTCGGAGTATACGAGATGTAATCCATTCTCGGTGAAGTTTGAGAGAAGAAAAATCGGAGTGTTATTCCCCTTTTCGCAGATGGATAGTAGTAATATAGACTACAGAATTGAAGCCGAGGTGCCCCCGCGCAACACGGGCAGATTGCAGCTTTGCCAGTGAAATTTGCTCAGTATGCAGCATTCATCGCATGTCTCATATTGCAAGGTAGTCTTTCAGTGCGCCTTTTTTTTCGCGGGGTTTGAGAAATGATCAGTAGTCGTCGTACAGTACGGAGTCGTAGTTGGGGCTGAGACCAGTGTTATAACAAAGATGTATTGGAGAACTTCATGTCACCAATCAATACGAGTTCAGGTCGCAAAATAACAACCAGCCAAACCTAGATGTCTCTGATATCTCTCTGGTTGAAAATTCTCACAGTCTTGACCTACCTACGCAGTAGAACCCATCAGGTCCTGCCGGAGGCACGTATATACCAGGCGGCACTACTATTGATACATGTACGATGGGGAAGGTATGTACAGACCTTCTATATTCACGTGAGTTCGAAGCATAATCTCAATCCATAACCTAAACTACTTCGCAACTTCGTAGAGTCGAGCATGAGCAGTTCGACTCCTCCGTCGGCTTTTCTCTTATCTTTCCCTACTGTTAGCATCACCAAAATGGTATCGGCACGGCTTCGGAAAGCGTTCAAATATCCAGAATCAGATAGTGAAGATGGAGAAACGAGACTTGTGTTGGACGAGCAAGGTTAGGACTACAGAGTAATAATCCGCAACTTGAGCCCAGCGCACCTGTTTCTGCCTGTCTGGGGAAGCGCCGAGGCATCCCAGTTGAACTGATTAATGCCAATGACAGAACAAGAACGCCTCATTCAGACGCTGCATACCCACAATGAGCAGCAGAATGCACGATACAAGGTACTACAGTCGGGCCCGGAGAAGCCTCTTTCTTTCTCGTTTGTCCCATTCCTTGTGTCAGTGAATCTTTCTGACTGGAGCCTGACCAAGCCTGTCAATGTGACTAGCTCATCCTCATGATTCTCCCGATTCTCTGTTCCATCGGCTACCTTTTAACCTTGTTTTCACCAGCCACGACAGCATGGGCCAGGTTTCTCTCCATCATCGGCATCATATCCTTGTTGTCCATGGGATACGCCGCAAATGACGGGCGGCTCAAGTGGTTACATGGTGGCAGAGTCGATGCGGCTCTGAGAAAGAACTTGCAAAAAATTGCTGCTTCTGGCAGTGTAACACTAGCAGTGGCCGCGTGGTGTTTTCGAGATTCATCGAGTCTGGAAAACCACTTCCTGTTCTTACTCCTTGTGCCAGGAGGTAAAGTCATACCTACAGGCACCGAATTAAACTGAATGCCGCCTTCTAACGAGATTTTCTAGTCGTTCTTCTGACCATCTGGGTCGCCCAAAACACGATGGAGTCAGTTGATGTGGAAGTGCTGGAGAAATTGAAGTACGATTACAAAGGAGCCTGATTTGTTTTGTGGTATCAGACCGGTTGCCTTTGGAGTTTGAATACAAATCCTTGACATAGGGTTAAAGTGTATTTTGTTTATGTCTCACGAGTCCTTTTCTCATTCAGGCATTCGGTGGATTGAGAAAGTTTTAATACCTTTACGTTGTAGTTCACGCCCATGCAGGGTTAGAAAATCGGCTGGACACAATTCCGTCGAATTAGGAGAAGGAAAATCGAGCTAACTAGGACAAAATTAAGAAATAAACAGACTTGAGGGAACGCAGCATGTCCACTCGGTCGACAATGACCCCTCGTCCCCAGAAAACGTATAACATCCCCACACGTGCTCTCCTAGCCCGAAGAAAAACCTGCCATATATCTCACCACCCACTTCCTGTTGTTGACCGACCGAGGGTAATGCGCGCTTTTAAAAAAACACAACCATAAATGTAGGAAAAACAGCAGAAACTGATGCAGGAGCATATCGAATGAAGACCACCCCGGACGCGACCCTAACCATAGTTCCGTCGCCATGTACCTAACTTGGAGAGATTAGGGCTCAGGATATCAAGCTTCCCCAATAGTGGACTGCCACGTACGGACACATGGCGAATGGTAGTCCATCGTGAACAAAACAAAGGTACGCTTAAAATCCCACAAACCCTGTCTCCCAGCTGTCAAAACCATTCAACGTCCCCTTATTTCCTTCATTCGAGAAAAGCGAAAAGAAAATGAGACGAGATAAGAAAACAGAGCAATGCACAAGTAAACTGACTGCGGGGGAAGGGGCATAAACTCAAAGGGGAAAAACCAAGGAAGAAGGAATGTATGTTGGCATAATACGCGATGAACCCGTCGTAGTCCAAAGTTGGACAATGCATGAGTCGTTGAAATCCTCGTGGGAATATCGAAATCATTATGGTCCATCGGAACCTTGGCAACCGTGCAACAAGCAGGCTCGAGATTGACAACCGCTGCAGTTAACACACGAATCACCAGGCGTAGTTCTGCCAAACATAAAACCAAGATAAGAATGTTCTGAAACCTGCATCAGCTTAACCCGTAAATTCGTAATCAGCGGAGATTCGACAAGCCGACAAAATCCTGCAGTGGTTGAAAAGAAACGAACTTGAGAGCGGTATAACGGAGGACGAGTTTGTCGGCCGGATAACGAGATCGAGCGATATTGCTGATGTACGGTGTTTCGAAATAGGCGAGAGCATTAGTAACGAGTTGAGCGGAGGGTGGGATAAGCAAGCGCCATAATAAGAAACGGACAGATAGATTTCAGAACAAGGGCCGTCGTTGAGGACAATGCGGTTTGCCCCAAGACTCCCATCAAGTGAGATATGCCAGGGAGCGGGCGACTTCGAGCGATTCAAAAAAGACAGTCAACCTCGCGAATAACACCGCTCCGCCCGTAAACATATCATTACATCAGTACCAATTGCCAGTACCATCATCCCGCTTCGAACGGTGATATGAAGCGCCAGTGTACCCAGCACTTGCATTAACACCCTTAGAAGCAGAACGAAGCCTAACGCCGAAGACTATGATATTAGTCAGATTCTTGAACTGAAAGCATCCAGCATGGCCAATATATGAGTCCAGAACATCGAACACACGAGGTTGAGAACGAAGTCTCTCAGTCGGAACCACAAGTTGGCAGATACTCACAGCCTATCAGTTCCGCCCGCAGCAGCACGGTTGGTATCTGGTGCATCAACATAAGCACCACGATCTAGAAGCTTGCGACGGGTGCTCACAGCAGCAGGCTTAGCTTGGCCTGGAGCAGCCGCGGCATTGGTGCCAGTCCCGTGGCGGCGAGCCTTCTCTTCCTCTTCCTGCTGGTTGTTGGCCGCATTTCCAGAAGCCTGAGCGATTGCCTGGGCGTTCTTCTGATACTTGTAGACGGTCCAATCGAAGACGTAATCGTACTGGAAGGATTCACGGACGAAGAGATCACGGAAGATCTTGCGCAGGTAGGAATAGTCTGGCTTATCATCGAACCGGAGGGAACGAGTGTAGCTCAAATACACAGAGAACTCGTTGGGGAAGCCACGGCAGAGGACCTCGATGGGAGTTGTCATCTTTTTTTCCATGATCCAGTCGTACCTCTGCTTTTTGGTGGCAGCCTTCAGACCCTGCCAGGGCAAGGATCCGCGGCAGAAGTAGAGCAGGACGTATCCCAAAGACTCCATATCATCACGGCGAGACTGCTCCACTCCGATGTGAGTGTTAATACTGGCATAGCGGGCGGTACCAGTCAAGTTCCTGTTCTCCCGATACGGGATATGGAAGCGGGTCTTAGGGTCACGGTATCTCTTGGCAAGACCAAAGTCGATAATATTGACCTGATTTCCACGCTTGCCAATTCCCATCAAAAAGTTATCTGGCTTAATATCGCGGTGGATGAACGACTTGGCGTGGATGTATTCAATACGCGAAATGAGCTGATCAGCCAGGAGGAGAACGGTCTTCAATGAGAATTGACGGTTGCAAAAATTGAAGAGATCCTCCAAGCTGGGGCCCATCAGGTCGATGACCATAGCATTATAATCGCCCTCGGTACCGAACCAACGCACAAAGGGGATACCGACACCACCAGCGAGGGATTTGTAGACGCGGGCTTCATGTGCAAGTTGGGGATGCTTGGCTTTGACGCTCTCGAGCTTAATCGCAATCTCCTCGCCAGAAATGATGTTGGTACCTATGTCAAATTGTCAGTAGGCAGGACCGGGGAGCAGAAGGTTGGCACTTGGCAGACGCTGGTTCATGTCATACCCAGATAGATGTCACCGAAGGAACCACTGCCAATTTTACGGCCGATCCGGTATTTATTACCGACACGAAGGTCCTA